>JAUTDX010001445.1:0-106407 GCA_030844895.1 Ambrosia x helenae | reverse complement strand
ATTCTTCTCTGATCGACCAAGTCTTGTGATATCTTGGATGTTGATGATCGTCTAATTCCATTGTTTAGTTAACAGAGCAACAGAGCATAGAGAGAAGAAGATGAACAGGTGAAGAAAATGGGAGGGAAGATGAAACTGACAACTGGGGAGTAGAGTTGAAATGACAGGGTTTTAATGGTAATTCCCACTTAAAATGACGAAAATACCCTCACGTGTTGAGCACGTGAGGTGACTTAACGTCTGAGTTAACGTCCGTCAGTCTCAGGGACTATCCGAGTTAACAAGTGTCACTGTTTCCAGGACTATAGGTGTAATTTTTTAAAGTTAGGGACTAAAGGTGAAATTTGAGCAAACCACAGGGACTATTCGAGCAATTTTCTCTTAAACTAAACTCATTTTATATTGAATATATCATTGTGTATTATTATTTGTGACTTGAACAATATTTAGTATGCTTGTAGTTAATTGGTGAAAAGTAGCAATTTCTCACTTGGCACCATAAGGCACCGCCTCACTGGTATGGTGTCAAATGATAGTTATACCTCGACAGGTTTTATACTTGGTTCTCTTCAATTGTAATTGTTTTGAACCGTCAAATAACTATCTTTCTTAGTTAATATATATTCATGGATTTCACAATTAATTCTTATTTAATATATATATATATATATAGGGGACAGTTATTCTACAAAGTAATGAAAACGTGCGAAGTGTGCGAAGTCACGTAACATACAAAATTACGTAACATAGACAGAATCACTACTAGTTCATAACTAAAATCACGTAACATATAGGTCCATTACGTAATTACGTACCATAAGACAGAATCATTCAAAACTTTACATAAAATTTTTTTCATACCCTTAAAAAACATAACATACAAAATTACGTAACATAGACAGAATCACTACTAGTTCATACCTAAAATTACGTAACATAAACAGAATCACTAGTAGTTCATAACTAAAAAAATTCACATATACAAAATTACGTAACGTTGGTAATGGACTATATGTTACGTGATTTTAGTTATGGACACTAGTAGGTATTCTGTCCATGTTACGTAATTTGTATGTTACGTGACTTCGCACACTCGCACGTTTTTCATTACTTTGTATTTGAACCTGCCCCTATATATATATATATTTAATATATATATATATATAAACGACATGTTGTATAATATTAAACTTTATCAAGATTATCGTATTCATAGATAATACATCATATTTTCTCTCTTTCTTTTGTTCCTGACCGATCACTGTATTGTTTCCTTGATTGTTTTTGTTCTCTATCCGATCATTTTATCTTGTTAATCATCATTCACGCTATTGTTTTGAGGCCAACATAACATATAAATAGATATAAAATAACGTACTAGTAAGATTAAGTAACTTTCACTTTAAACGGATCAAAGAAATTGGGAAATAGTGAAGGAAAAAAAAACATATCCTAAAATAGCTAAATCTAAATTATTACACAAATGCTATAATAATTTGCAATCAAACACGTCAAAGTATTTTAGTTAGTCGGACTCTTAATTTTAACTGTCATTATAGTGTTTTGATTATGTGATACATGTCTTATTCTTTGAAATGAACAGGTTAGTATATTCTTTTATTTTCGGATTGTATTGTGTGTTAACCGTTGGACTATAGCACGAATCCTTTTTTTTAACATGGAAGTCGTCCAAAATATTAAAAACTATGGGAAGAATCAACGAGGAACCTAGACATCAACATGATTCAATATAACTAGAGTGGCTTAGCAAGGTGCTAGAACCAAGCCAAAAAGTTAGAGCTAGGGGTGTGAATTTCTGACACGACCCGAACGTAACACGATTCTGCACCCAAATATATTAAGGCCATATATTGAATCCTCCATGAGTTTCCCCTGCGCTAACGGTTAGAAGATTGGACTCTTTCTTGCATGGGCGTAGCTCTTAAGGGGCTGGGAGCCCCCCCCCCCCCCCCCCCCCCCCCCCCCCGAAACTGGTTTCTACCCCCCCTAAAACTCGTGATTTTCCGACCCCCCGAAGTTTCGGGTCAAGCTTCGCCACTTCGCTTTCTTCTATGATGAATCCTTATGGGTGATTCTCTTTGTCAATACAAATCAACTTAACTCTCCTTGTAGGTGCTTTGGTAGGTAGAATCTTGTTTTAGAGTCTTCTTATTCATCTCTTTGGTCAATTGGTCATTTTCAATGAGTGTAATGCCACAAAAACCAAGTTGTACATAACATGAAAACGTGATAAATTAAGTAGGTGGGATAGATAACATGTTAAGACTGGGTATTGAAACATTTCTATAACACCGGTTGGGTTGATCCAAATTGATTTTGACTGAATTCTTATAATTTTGTTTTGCATAAAGTATTACAAGAAAATAGATGACCAAAATAATCAAATACTTGGCATCAAGTTTGTATCTTTATCGACATTTTACGTGATATGGACTTGATCCAATATCTAGCGGATTGTTATAGTTACTAACTAGATAAAGGAAATAGGGCATACAATCATACATGGTACAAACATTACACAAGCATAACTTGGGCTACAATTGACGGTTTGGCCTGCTATCCGACCCAACTTTTATAATCGAAAAAACTCATTAGCCTTTTTCCCTTTTGCAAGAAATGCTTTTTTTTTTGTTATATCCATAACCATGTCCAAGAAATTCATAATATTCCAAATTTCAAAATATACGAGTTCTCTTGTGATCAAGTCGTGAGATGGATTGAGCTTTATCCGAAGCAAGCTTCCAGAATGATCGAAATGGATCGAACTAAGGACATATTCTTGGTGTATGAAGGACTAGAAGAAGAGTTATCAGTTAAATGTCATACTGATGCTAGTTTCTAGACTGATCGAGATGATTCTCGATTACAGACGGGATATGTGTTCGTTGTGTCAAGAAACATGATATAAACTGAAAACACTTCTTATTATTATTATGAAACCCAACCCTAAATGTTTATACCCACAAACACTGTAAAGAACTAACACAAGATCATACAGATTACATCCATCTCTCACAGACTATACACTATAATCTCAACTCTATAAGGAACAAGAACTACCAAGACCTTTGATCTGAGAAAGCTCAAAGGTTTGAGACTGTAAACCCTAACACAGAGAACAAAGAGACGAATGAAAAATAACAATCTGAACTCTCACTAAAAAGTCTAAGTAGAGAGATAAAGCTCTTTTATAGAAGCCATCGAAGCTTCTATAAACAAACACACTCCAAGTGATGATCTCTGCCGTTGATTCATAACGAGCACACAGATTGACAAATGAACGGCTCAGATTAGATCCTCGTGTGTTTCTTTAATTCTTTAATTATAATACCCAGTAGTGGACTGGGCTCACACTATGGGCCTTCAGCACTTCCTTGAGTCCAGTCCAGCTTCCAGTCCAGTTCCTCTAATCATCAGCCACGAACTCACGAACCCAGCAACATCAGCCCAGCAACATCTTATCGATCTCAGCCCATCAGCACCAACATAGCCCAACAACATCTTATCGATCTCAACCCATCAGCACCAACATATATCACATACAAACCAAATATGTATTAATCCTTTGTAAGTATAAAATTGAAGAATAAAATCAATACTAATAGAGATATTAATTTTAACACCCCCCCCCCCTCAATTTGATACTGCAAATGGATCATACATGTTAATCTTATTCATCATTTGATCATGTTGATTGACTAACAGACCCTTTGTAAACATATCAGCAAGCTGATCCTTTGTGTTAATTTGACCAGTTTTAACCAACCCTTTCTGAATTTGTTTCCTTAAAAAGAATAGATCAAGTTCAAAATGCTTGGTTTTGTCATAAAATACTGGGTTGGCTGCTATAGAAAGTGCAGCATTATTATCACAATATACCAAAACAGGTAACTCAATTTTTTTTTGACCCAATTCAGTTAGTAAATTTACTAACCACATAACTTCACACACAGCAGCACACATAGACCTATACTCAGCCTCAGCTGATGACCTAGACACTGTGGATTGTTTTTTACTTTTCCAAGACACAAGACTATTCCCTAAAAATATACAAAAACCAGTTATTGACTTTCTTGAGTCTACGCACTTGGCCCAATCACTATCAGCATAAGCTGATATATTGAAGTTTAATCCTTTTGAAAATAAGATACCCTTACCTGGTGCCTTTTTTAGGTACCTTAATAATCTCATTGCAATTTTTAGATGTGCATTTAAAGGATTATGCATATCTTGACTCAAATAATGTACAGAATAGGAAATGTCAGGTCTAGTATGAGCAAGATATATTAATTTGCCAACCAGTTTTTGATACCCAGTAGTATTTGAAACTTTCTTACTATCATGTTTACACATTGAAGTTAAGATATGGTTTTGTCTCAATTAGGTTGTTTACAGGTTTGCAGCCTGTCATACCAAACTCAGTAAGCAACTCTAGACAATATTTTCTTTGTGATAGGCACAAACCATTTTTGTCTCTCAAAAACCTCAATGCCTAAAAAATATCTTAGTTCTCCTAAATCTTTTATCAAGAATTTAGATTTAGACATTCTTTAACCATATTAATTTCAGATATACTGTTTCCTGTGACAACTATATCATCCACATACACAATTAAGAACACTTTAATAGAATCATTTGTTTAAAGAACAAAATAGTCACACACACTTACTCTGACAGAACCCTAATTCTACCAAAACTGACACAAGCTTCTCATTCCACATCCTTGGGGCTTGTTTCAAGCCATATAAGGATTTGTTAAGTTTACATACTCTTGTTTCAGATTTAGAATAGTAACCATCAGGCAATGACATATAAACATCCTCATTCAAATTCCCATAAAGGAAAGCATTGTTTACATCTAATTGGAATAACTCCCAATCATATTCAACTGCCATAGAGATAATACATCTAACAGTTACTAATTTTACCACAGGAGAAAAAATCTCCTCAAAATCTAATCCCTGTTTCTGACTATAACCTTTGGCTACTAATCTAGCCTTATACCTCTTTATCTCACCATTTGATTTATATTTTATTTTATAAATCCACTTACAACCCACTAGACTCCTACCAGGAGGAAGATCAACTAGATCCCCGAGTTCTATTCCTATGAAGAGCTTCAATCTCTTCATTCATGGCTGTGATCCAGTTTGGATCATTCACAGCTTCAGAGAAATTTTTGGTTCATATGATTTATTCAAGGCTGAAGCATAACACACTTGAATTCATATGCCAGATTAGAGTAATTTAATACTCTTTCTAACCCATACTTTACCTTCCTTCTAGGACATAGTCATTTAGTCTTTTTGGTATGGCAGTACTCCTTTGTGAGCTTTAGTTATTTGAGAGTTAGGTACTAAATTAGTTCCCTCAGAAACAGAAAGTTCTTCATTTTCATAGTTCACACCCTCTGCCCTAGCTAAGTCTATGTTACTACTACTGGGCTGCTCAACTGGAGCCTTGCCACCTAAGTTAGTAGGCACAGCACTAGATTGCTGAGGTCCATGTGATTCTGAATTAGGACTACCTGGACCCTTTTCTTTCATCATCGGGATCTTCTATGTGTTTAGTGTTTATTTCATCATACAGATCAAAAAAGTTTAAATTGTTAACCTGAGCCTGATTATTACCATCAAATTTTGAAAAAAATTTCTTTTTCTTTAAAAGGAAAGATATGTTCAAAAAATTTAACATCCCTAGAAAAGAAAGTTGTTTTAGTATCTAAGCTAAAATACTTTATAACCTTTCTTTTTAGTGGAATACGCTATTAAAACACACTTTTCTGACCTACTTAACAATTTATCAGGCTCATCTAGAACTGTACAAAAACATAAACAACCAAACACTTTTAATTGTTCAAGAAAGGGTTCAAATCCAAAAACTTGCTCATATGGAGTCCTGCCACCTAAGACTGAAGAGGGTGTCCTATTTATAAGGTAAGCAGCAGTTAGAACACAATCTGACCAAAACCTAACAGGTATACTACTTTGAAACAACAAAGCCCTAGCCACATTTAATAAGTGTCTATGCTTCCTTTCCACTATCCCATTCTGTTGGGGTGTATAGGTGCAGGAAGTTTGATGTAAAATGCCCTTTGATTTTAAAAAATTATTCATCTGATTACTAACAAACTCACTACCATTGTCACTTCTAAAACATTTGACATCTTTTTTAAACTGAGTTTTAATAATCTCAACAAAATCTATTACATTTTCAAACACCTCTGTTTTGGTTTTCATAAGACAAACCCATACAGCCCTAGAATAGTCATCAACAATGGTAAGGAAGTACTTAAAACCTTCCCTACTTGGCACCCTATAGGGTCCCCACACATCCAAATGAACTAGTTCTCCAAGTTCATTTGATTTGTGTGAACTTAAGGGAAATGGTTCCCTATGTTGTTGGGCCCTTATACAAACTTCACAAGGTTCAGATTTGTCTTGATCAGGTAATCCTAGTTTGGTCTTAAGACACTTAATAGCCTGATCAGATTGGTGACCCATCCTAGCATGCCACATATTAGCTATACTACTACTATTGCAACACACCTTATTTAACATCAAAGAGCTACCACAGAAGTAAAGACCATCAACCTGACTACCAGTCACCAACACATTCTTGGTTACCAAGTCCTGTACATAGCACTTATATTCATCAAAAACCACATTAACTTTATTATCCTTAGCTAATTTATGAATGGATATAAGGTTTATTGAATATTCAGGCACAACTAGCACATCAAACAAAACAACATTGTTTGCCAATTTAACATTTCCAATTTTTGTAACTCTTGCATCAGTACCATTAGGGTGTTTTACCTTAATGTTAAATTCAGTTACATCAATAAAGTCTGTCAAATTTTGTTCATTTTTCACCATGTGCTGGTTTGCCCCTGAATCAAAATCCAACCCCATATTTTATCCTTTCTTAAACTAGTAGTGAAACAAAAAACAGGTTTACAACAACTGCTAGCACAAAATGGACTGAACCCACCTGACACATTGCAGCTCTTAAGAGCTTCCCCAGACTTATCATTCAGTAAATTCAGCAGTTTATTAAACTGCTCACTAGACAAAGTATTTAAAGATATATCAGAACTATCACACATAACAGTACTGGAATTAGCAGTTGCCTTCTTGGCTTGTGCCCCTCTTGGTCTCATCCAAGAGGGATACCCTATTATTTCAAAACACTTATCAGCATTATGACCTATGTTGTTACAATGAGAACATTTAAGATTTTGATTTGAAACCTTATTTGTTTTCTTAAACTCAATAGGTTGATTAGTTTTTGAAAACAGGGCCATGTTTTGACCCTTTCTATTGCCATTACTTGCATTTCTATGGGATTCTTCCTAGAAATGATAGCAAAGGCTTCCTTCACAGAAGACAAAATATCTTTTATTAGCAAGCTAGTTCTAACAGATTGATAATAACTATCCAATCCAATTAAAAATTGCATTAGTTTTATCATATTACTAAAATTGTTAAAATCCCTAGCTGCTTCACAAGTACAGGCAGGCAACTGCAAGATTTGATCCAATTGTTTCCACATTATATTTAGTTTATGATAGTATTCTGAAACAGTCATACTATTTTGATTAAATGAATTTATTTTCTGATATAAGTAAAAAACAACAGAACCATCTATTTTGTCATATGTCTCTTTTAATTCAGCCCCAAACATCACAGGCTAGTTTGAAAACACATGACCCATGTACAGTTCTTCACTTATAGAGTTTAAAATCCATGTCAAAACTATTGAGTTACGTCTGTCCCATTGTCTTCCTAAAATGTCATTATCTTTTGATTTAATACAAGTTTTATCAATAAAACCCCACTTATTTTTAACCTGTAAAGCAAGCTGCATAGCATTTGCCCACACTGTATAGTTTTCTGATCCTTTCAATTTAACTGACACAATAGTTAAATTGCTAGAATCAGATGCATGAAGATATAAAGGGTCACTAGCATCTAACTTGCTAACTAGTGTCTCACTAGGTCCTCCTCCAGGGGGGTTTGGAACTTCACCATCCACCATGACTTAATCACAGAGATAGCAAGAACCACAGAAACAAACACACAGATAACAAACAACAGATACAGATAATACTTTGTACTCAACAAATCACACACACGGCGAAGCCACAACAGAGGCCAGATCGTTGGTTCGTCACTCAATGGTGCCAACGCAAGTTTGTTGAGGGAGCCTTCCTAATGAACTAGACAACACAGACAACTCACACAATCAACAATAACAACACCGGTTTCTTTAATCCGGTCAAGAACTCTATCTAAATGAAATAACAACTGCAAATATCACAAGATTAATAAAAGGAACGATCTCACCAAGAAGCAACCCAAGTTAGGGTTTCGCCAAGAACTCGTAATATTATAACCTTCACTTAGGGTTATAATATCAGAGAGCAGAAGATTTGCTTCTCGAGAGATAACCCTAAATTTTAGGGTTTCTTCCTCAAAACCACAAGAGACCACAGATCTTGTTTCTCCGAGTTGGATAAACACCAGGTGGAAAGATAACGAAGGTTTCCACACCAGATCTATAGATCTGATAATAGACAGCGGAAGAACCAAACCCTAGATGAACACACTTCACCAAGAGCTAGCACAGCTCTAATACCATGTCAAGAAACATGATATAAACTGAAAACACTTCTTATTATTATTATGAAACCCAACCCTAAATGTTTATACCCACAAACACTGTAAAGAACTAACACAAGATCATACAGATTACATCCATCTCTCACAGACTATACACTATAATCTCAACTCTATAAGGAACAAGAACTACCAAGACCTTTGATCTGAGAAAGATCAAAGGTTTGAGACTGTAAACCCTAACACAGAGAACAAAGAGACGAATGAAAAATAACAATCTGAACTATCACTAAAAAGTCTAAGTATGAGAGATAAAGCTCTTTTATAGAAGCCATCGAAGCTTCTATAAACAAACACACCAAGTGATGATCTCTGCCGTTGATTCATAACGAGCACACGGATTGACAAATGAACGGCTCAGATTAGATCCTCGTGTGTTTCTTTAATTCTTTAATTATAATACCCAGTAGTGGACTGGGCTCACACTATGGGCCTTCAGCACTTCCTTGAGTCCAGTCCAGCTTCCAGTCCAGTTCCTCTAATCATCAGCCACGAACTCACGAACCCAGCAACATCAGCCCAGCAACATCTTATCGATCTCAGCCCATCAGCACCAACATACCCCAGCAACATCTTATCGATCTCAGCCCATCAGCACCAACATATATCACATACAAACCAAATATGTATTAATCATTTGTAAGTATAAAATTGAAGAATAAAATTAATACTAATAGAGATATTCATTTTAACACGTTGTAAATGGTGGAGCGATCACTTAGAAAAGTTCCAAGCAGAAAGTGGTCACTTTATCCACCACATAATCGGAATATATTGCGGCATCAGATGATGCAAAGGAGGTTGTTTGGATAAAGAAACTCATTGCTGATCTCGATGTGGTTCCTAGCATTCGGAAACCAATCGAGATAATGTGCGGCCGGTGCCATAGCTCAGGCTAAGGAACCAAGGTCACACCATAGTGCAAAGCATATACTCAGACAGTTCTACTAAATTAGAGAGATATTGAAACAGGGAGATATCACAATATACAAAGTACACACGAATCATAATCTAACAGACCCATTCACTAAACCTATGTTTTGGCTAGACATGGGAGCATGCCGATAAGATAGGTTTTAGATTTGCTAGGCAGTAGTAGATTTGACCTGTAATTTAATATTTGGTGCTTTTAAACAAGAACTGAATGTTTATTTAGATATAACGGTAAAATGTTTTTATAAATAATGTTTCATTGTTTGATTTTTGTACATTTAAGTATCATGAATAATGTGTTCTAAATGTCCATAGTTAATCAGATTCATGAGAATCAATATGAGTGTAACACTATAATGAATGAATTGGTTGTTCTTACGATGAAATGTCAAAGTGTTGAGACCCAATATTTGTAGGTATTCATAAGGGAAATATATCGGACGTAACTCGCTTCAAAACTATGTTCATCGATTGATGTTATAAGAAGTTTGAAATGGTATGATCTTATTGTCCTACGACCGACCTAAGATGCATATTTGAACTAACTTGAGGTAAGAGAATAAGAAAGCAATCGGAATCTTCATCCAAAGGAACTAACCACCAAACCGATAAGCACAGTTTAAATCCCACCAACGGTTAAAGTAAAACGTTTTTCCAATTACGACAAAGACACTGCACTAAAACATCCATTTTAACAACTAGTGGGAATGCCCGCGCGTTACCGCGGGTAAGTTTTGGCTAGGTTTTTAGAGAATAAGTTTCAAACTCATAGTTGATGTTAATGTGTGATGTTAGCATAACAAAGTTAAGCATATGGTTGGTTACCTTTTACTGATAGGTAGCTGGAAGGGTTTATTTTCTTGAATTTAAGTATTTGTGATTAAGAGAATGATTAGCGTTTTTATTCATTGTTTATGTTGGGTAGTTATCCATTTTATAAGTTGATTTTTGGTTTTCAGCACAATAATTATCTATGGCTTAAACAGGTGGTAGCGGGACTATAGGTTAATGATTACGAGTAATAGTTATTCTATGTATTTAGGTTTAATGCAAGTGATTAAGTGAACAACGTATGAAAAGAGTTCACAAATATTTATCTTGTGTCACGGTGAATGTGGTAGGCACAATGACATGCTAGTAGGAACATATTTGACCATGTTATTTTCGATATAATGTTTCTATTTTATTTAGAAGTGATTATGAGACCATGAGGTTAATTGTAAGTAACAATTTTTACACACGCAAAAACTGAACCCTAACGGTTTAGTTCTGGTTTGGTTTCATAGTTTGGGTCTTTACAAACGTAAGAAAGGTTCACAATGTCGATGGTGAATGAAAAAAAAAACTAAAAACAAAAAAGTTGAAATCACATACAACAAGAAACCAAAATATACAGCAAGAAATAAGCTCGTTATGTCCACATAAGGAACTTTTGACATCTTACATCTTTGTTGCCTATAATTCATAGTATACGTAGTACGAAGGGATTTGATTACTCGGTTCATATTTGAGCATTTTTTTATAAAAATAAACATTAGTTATCAACAAAATAAAAAAAGAACCAAAATGAAATACTCTTAACAAAGAGACCAGCTCTAGGTTATAAACTGGATGGCTAAGTATTGAAGAATGCAAAGCCCACATTATTTGTAGAACCCACTTGATATAATGAGGGTTAGAGAAAACTAAAAATTTATATAACTTATGCAAAAGCGACAAAATTATAGAACCAATATAAAAGCTAAAAAATAAGGAGACATAAATCTGATAATCTGGTCTGATTTATTCCAACCAGTTTCAAGTGTAAACCTACGATGTTTGCATTATTCACTGGATCGAGTTCATTTTGGAGAAATGTAACCAACTTAAGAGACACAGCCGCAACAGGTTATATGGCTACATCTTGTGAACCCTGTACTGCTAGGTAAGCCTACTAATTCATCTTTTAGAATATCAAGCTCAACTAACTTCATCACTCTTCATCACTCCTTCAACAAACTCCTGTACTTTTTTACAATTAGCTAAAACTTAAATGTGTGAAATGGATCAAAACTTCAAACGGGTAGGAACTAATCTGTTTTTGCTTTTAGTGGACATATGGTGGAAGGCGGAGTAAAGCAAAGAATAAGAGAGATTCCATAACTGTGACTTGAGGAGAGTGAATATCATTTTGCTCAACGTAACCAGAGACCCTAACGAAAGTGCTTTGTTCCTTTTGGAATTCGGATATGATGATTTCCCCTTCAGTGTATCCACTTGTCTTCCTGCCAGCAAGGAAATCCATTAAGGTTGTATCCACTGTTGCTTTGTTTCAGACACCCTAACAAGAGTTGCAAGTTCCAATCTGTTGCACCTTCCAAAACCATGTCCTGGATGAAAAAAAAACGTTCAAGTGAACTTAGTTATAACACAGGCTAAATGTTCGCCATATAATCATTAGTGAAACAGACAATAACCAACATGTTAAATTAGATAAAATAATACTGATTTAATGTTCAGAAATATCCAAGAAGTAAAATACATATCATATCTATTCATTGCATAACAAAGCCCTATGCTTTAATGTTACAAAAAATCCAAGTAGTAGAACATAAACTGTATAAGATATACCTTTGGCATGTCAACAAGTAACTAACATTGTGAAATGTCATTGAAACGATTTTGAAAGGTAGAATCATGCCTTGTCATCTGGAAGGAGTTTCGGATATGGTTGACGTTGCTTGGCCATCAGCTACAAAAGTTAGAATTTCACTTTGTAAATTTTACTCTAGCATAATTTTGTAACCAACAAGGCAACAAACAATGCGAGGAGGTGAGTGTTAAACAGTTGCACAGATGATCAATTTATTTAAAACAGAAAATATGATATTAGAAATAACCTGAAAGTAGGGAGATGAAGCAGCAACTATGATGTGCATAATGAATAGGTATATAAAGCCATGGGTTTGAAAGTGATATGCACAATGAAGTTATTATTGATGGAGACCATTGAAGTAGGATTGATTTCATGACTGGCGTAACCGATGGAGGCTTGAATTCTGGGTTTTTCAAGAGACCTCATTTAATAGGTTGATGAATGCTTTTAGTTATTGATTCTCAGACCAGTTACAAAAAAAAATTGCCATCAATTGAGTTAGCATTATTATCTTATACAATTGCTATCAAAGGTGGTACACAAGGGTATAAGTGGAAGAAAGAGGGTAAAAATTTAAAGATTATACTTGAGGCCCTTGGAATGCCATCTTAAAATGATGGTAAAATTACCTTATTAGACACAGAGGCGGATACACTTGATAATCACGGTGGGCCTGTGCCCACCGTCCAATTGTCCATTTATGTGTAATTATTTTCTTTTCTCTACCGTCCATTTACATATAAGATGCATTTATATATGTTTGAAAGCCCAACTCCCAAGTGCTCACAATGAATTTCCAAGGCCCAAGTGTCCAATTAAATCCAGGGATCCTTATCCTATTTGATTTTACCCCCTAAATTTATAATGAATATCTATGTTACCTTATTAAGGAGGAGGGGTGACCACTTAGGTAATTTCATCTCATTTTTAAGATGGGAGTTGAAGAGTCTTAGTATAAATCTATAATTTTTATCACATTTCTTCCTTTTATGCCCTCTTGTACAACATATATTTGTAATTGTACAAATTAGTAATCCAAACTAATCTTACATTACTTACTACAAGCATATCATTTATAAACATTTTTTACTACATTGTTTTTATAAGTGTATATAGAAGTGTCGATTCGTTTGCCTATGTATATATGTATAAGCATATAAATCTCAGCACTTGTAATCTATGTTACCTTATTAAGGAGGAGGGGTGGCCACTTAGGTAATTTCATCTCATTTTTAAGATGGGAGTTCAAGAGTCTTAGTATAAATCTATAATTTTTATCACATGTCTTCCTTTTATGCCCTCTTGTACAACATATATTGGTAATTGTACAAATTAGTAATCCAAACTAATCTTACATTACTTACTACAAGCATATCATTTATACACATTTTTTACTACATTGTTTTTATAAGTGTATATAGAAGTGTCGATTCGTTTGCCTATGTATATATGTATAAGCATATAAATCTCAGCACTTGTAATTATATAAATAAACGTTACGAAATTAATAATAATTGTCTACACATACTAGAGATCATTTTCTTACAACTTAATGTCTGCACTTAATTGTTTCTCTACTCTATTAAAAGTGCGGCCCTTTTTTCTACAACTGTATGTGCGAACATTTTACGATCATTGGTTGTAGTGTCCATGATTATTTGTCTTTCATTGTGCTTATTTCCTTTCTGTTTTGTTGATAAACCAATTTGACAATTGGCTATAAACAATCAACTCATTTCAAGTAGTAATGATGTTTGCATTGATGTAGTTTAAGGAAAGCGAGTCACAAATGTTGTGGTGCAAGTCAATGGAGACCATTTGATGATGGTTGCACCAGTTGGTTTGAAATCCCGCCGCAACGCGCGGGCACCCCACTAGTATTTTAAAAAGCGGTTATACATGCGTTTAATTAGATAGATTGATTATTAGTTAAGATGATATATGATTTCTTTTAATCAGTATATTATTTTTTTACCAAGAGAAGTTCAATATAAACCCCTTTCTACTTTTTAAAATAGTTAAATAGTTTAGAGTAAATTAAGTGCTTATTAAATTTGATATTTTTTTACATTACAAAACTATGCATACAGTCACTTTTTTTTAAAAAACTTATTGTAAATCGTCTATTATTGCTTTAACGAACTATGTTAGTTTATTTTTATTTCTTATTGTTTGTGTCTGACACATTAAGCCGACTCGTAAAGTGCCCACCCTATCAAAAATTTCTGTATCCGTCACTGATTAGACATGTCTCCTCCTTAATAAGGTAACATAGATTAGACTTCCCTATGAAATTGTCTATGCCAACCCATTGTTTTACACATAAATTTTTCTACAAAAAATTTAATATAGTCAATTTATAAACATCGTCACATCATGACACTAAAATGAGATGGGTCAAGATTGATACGATATTTAAACAATTATTGGACATCATTACATCAGATAAATCATTACAGGTCAACATTAATATGAAATCATAGGCCGATGTAGACGATGGGCTAAGAGGAATTGATAAAGACGTTTGTCCACGAAGAAAGAACAATGTTAATTACAATTATCATATTGTTACTGTCAACTGTTGAGGTCAGAGCCCATGAATGGTGGGTGCACCGGGAGAGTGGTACAGGATTAAGGCGGTAGTGCGTGACGCAGGGGCGTGTCAATGATCAATGAGTGTTAGAAACTTAGAATATCAAGCAGATATGTGGATGAGTGATGAGTGAGTCATCATAACCCAAAACACAAACGACTGATATCAAAAGCATGCTTGATATAAGTTTTACGACATCATCCTGGACATCACCGAGCTCAAAAGACAAGCATTAATAAAACTAACTAAGAATTAACCCTAGTACTACGACTGCGTCCAGCTAGTTGAACAAATTTAAAATCATCAAACAAAAGAACCATGATCGCCCCGCCCTGACCATCCAACTTCATTTTCTTCAAGCTGTGAACAAAATTCAAGTTCAAGTTCAAGTTAAGTATCATGATAAAAGATCTTAATATATAGTTTCATGGGGATTTACCTGCTTCGTGGATCCTCTCATCATCACTGGGCGAAAATATGGTTGCGATCCCACTTGGAGTAGGAAACTTTATCGCTCCATGATTGATTGAGACTACAGCCCGCAAGGCGCAAAGCCCCGAATGCCCAATGATGACATTGGGTGAAGAACCAGGAGAGCGGATAACCAAAAAGGTCATCTCCAACTTCCGGAATCTTCCTCCATCGCCTATGATGACAGGCAGTTGGATCCGCCCTAGTGGTCTCACCACTTCCCCAAGAGCTCCCACTAATGGGCGTGGGTCCTCGATCAGGTTCCTACGGATATTTTCATCCAGCTGCAAGAAACAATGTTCATACATGATCTCTGACTCGCTTCCATTAGCGATATAGATTCCCTGAATGAAGTGACCGGCTATTGTAGCGGTAATGACAACTGGATCATCACGGTAATCATTTACCCGAATAATGGGAAAAGAGATTGTTTGATCCATCCATGGTTCAAATGAGTCGGCCTCGATCTTAACTCCAGTCGTGTCCTTAGGGTCCATGTGCCAGTTTGCGAAAATCTCGAGAGGACGTTTGGCAGCTACGATCAGTAAAGTTAGCATTATCAGTGTCTAGTGTTTATGTTTTTTCTTATTGTTTATAAACTGAAGAATAAGAACAAGAAAATGCAATGAATACCATACATACCAGATGAGTCTTTTTTGGTAACAAAGTGAAAAATATCATTCATAACCATGTAACTCGTGTCTTTCTCCTGGGGAGCAAGAGAAAATGTATGAACAAATTCCCTCCAACCATTGAAGCAGTCTGATTTGACTGAACCAGACACTACCACAGTAATTCCTTTGCTCCATGATTCAGCAGAGTTTATGCTCTTGATTTCAATCCAGTTAAGTGTAGTGACTTAACAAGCGTCTGGATTTGCTGCAACAAACAATAAAATATAATAATAATAATAATAATAATAATAATAATAATAATAATAATAATAATAATAATAAATAAACTGTTTTTCAGGCACTCAATAGAAAAAAAACCATAGTTATCAAAGGCGCTAGACGCACTCAAGGCGCATAGGCCTCGCTTGGGGCCTAGGCGCGATGCGCAAAAAAAAGCGAGGGTATGAGATAAAAAAAAAGCGAATAAAGAAAATATATTAAAATAATACTATTTTTCATCTAGTTAGTATCAAAAGTTTTAAAATCTTGATGTGTTAGTATTGGCCGGAAACTCTCCGGAATTTGGAAATCTAGCTGAAATCTGCGCCTAAACCATCACTTGGAGAATTAAAGCGCAATTTCCTCGACTCAAAGCGCAAATGCATCGCCTCACCTAAAAAATGGGCCTAGGTGCAATAGGCGATGGCTTTTAACAACTATGGTTATTACAAGTCATCGTCCCTTGCGTCTAGACCAATTTTTCAAACCCAGCTTCGGTTTATATATTTCCGGTTTATATATTTCCAAAAATCGTAGTTAAGGTTCAGATAACCTATTTTGTGAAAGCTGGCGGAACCAAACTGTAAACAAACCCTACTATTCTATGTAAAAGTCCTGGAAATTTAATAGGATGTTTGGATGAAAAGATAAACAATAGTAATCACGTACAGAAGTTGAAAATATTGTAATAATAATAATAATAATAATAATAATAATAATAATAATAATAATAATAATAAAACTGACAGATATATCGGTTGCGGTCTGAGCAGATTCTCCGTCAACCCGGATCATGGTACTAGAACCGGTGTAAAACCGGTTAGCAAGTTCAGGATGATGCTGAAGCACCTCATAGTACTGCTCAACAAACTGCGAACCAAATTTAACAAAATAAATAAATAAGACGTGATCATCGTTATATAATGTTTTTTTTGAGATAACGAACGACCAGAAAAAAATAATAATAAATACCTTTGAAACCGTGACAGAAGATGAATGAGAACTCGCCATTACCAAATCGGAAGTAAGTTTTCTGTAGGAGAGGGGGGATTTTGAAAATTTGTATTTGGAACTTTGAAATTAAGGCTTTATTATTATTATTATTATTTACTCCGTATTTATTTAACCTTAGCCGTTGGATTGGACTAGATATGATGGGTGAGACTGTAAAAGCCTAAAAGGACATTGGCGTATGGCAGTGCCTCAAATCGGTAATTAAAGTGTGCAACGTTTTATTCTTTCGTTTGTCCGATGGACCTAACAATGTTTTACATTTTTTTTTTTTGAAGATCGTAGATCAGATGGGAAACCCTGATCCAACCCGAGTTCGAACCCGACCAACAGCCGTTTAATACCCTTGCCCGTAGGACTTACGAGAGCCGGTCTGCTGGAGCTGCGAGTCGAACCGGGGACAACCCGGGCGGGAACCCCACATAATGTGGGTAAACCCTCCCCCCTCAGGATCGAACCCGCGACCTAAGGCCACAATTCCGAACCCTCATTGGGGTGGCCAACTGGGCTAGCCCAGCTGGTTTTAACAATGTTTTACATGGGTTTTTCATTTTTGCTTTTGTAAATTTTGAATTAAATGGCTTTTGTTTGTCATGTTAAATGAAATTAAGATGAGAGTTTCATCTAAAAAATACACTCAGTTGTATTTCTTTGCAAGTGATTACTTTGTGATAATCTATACTATTATAATGTATGAAGTAAGAATAGTTTAAAATACCATAAAAGTTAAAAGAACTATATTTTTATTAACAAAACTAAAATGAGTGTAAAATAGTCATTGAAACACTTTTACACTTTAGTAACTCATTTTAGTTACACTTTAATTCTCCCATTTTAGTTAGTGGGTCAAGTTATTCTACACAGTGTAACAAAAATGAGAAGTCTGAGAAGTATACGAAAAAAATAATAGATCATGATATATAACATAATGAACCACAATATATAACACAGTGCCAAAAATTATAACACAATGCTGAAGAAAAAAAAAACAATGAATTGAAAAAATGTCACAATGATGAAAATAAGAAAAAGACATAATGATATAACGCATATTCTAAAAACTACAAGCTAAAACCCCAAAAACGAATATCTAAAAACTAACGCCGTAGGGTTCGATAAGACGGTTCTAATGCCGCTTGAATAAGTTCAATCGGAGTCCGTTTGATACTCTTTCTACGATTTCCTATTTTTCTTTCATTGTGTATATGATCCCTTTAATTAGTAGTTACTGTTTTCTTTCAACCCCTATAAAATTATAGTTCTTTTATTTAATCATATCATAACTTTTAAACTATTATGTTTTAAAAACATTTCAAAATAACGTGACGATGTGCTCATTTTTGTCGATATTTTAATCGACCATAAATTTTTTGTAAGTTAATATTATCTAAAAAATACACCACAAAAACGAGCATTATTCTCTTTAAATCGTTAACCAAAACTAAACAAAAAACAAAAGAAACCAAACCAAAATTAACTAAATCAAAACGAATATTTCATGTATTCGTATATTTTAAGCTTCATACTACCATTTTCATGTATTTATAACTCCATTTTATATACTTATAAGTAAATATTTTAGCAAAAGTTTGGTTATGAACCAAAATTAACTCTATCGAACTGAAAACTGACCAAAAAACCAAACCAATTAACCGGTTAGTTAATAGGTTCAATCAACTGATGGCTTCGGTTTCGTTTGAGATTAATAATTGAACTAAACTACATCATGCACACCTTTAGAAGTGCATGTGTTATTCACCGCATTGTACATACATCATTCTAAAAACTAGACCTTTACAAATATTTATAGTAATTTACAAAAAAAAAAAAAAAAGATTTCCAAAATTTAGACTTTTAGAACTCTATGAGCATGTATAACAAATTAACAGAAAGTGTGGAGATGATAAGATTAAATGCCCTATTTGTTTTTAAAATCCAAAACTAGGGGCTTTCCCGATCATTATGTTCTCTTCTAATTAAACCTAACAAAAAAAAAACTCAACCCTTCGTCGTTGTCTTCTCTTCGTCAATGCTCTAGTAAGTTTACTAATGTTTCAGTCCGTGTTTTTTTTAATACATTGATTATGATCTAACATGCTTTACGCTTTTATATACTTTGATTTTTACTGTAGTTCGTATGGAATGAACTTTTCTGGTTTAATTTGAACTAACATACAAGGTTTGTAAGAATCGATCGATTGGTGGCCAGAGTAACTTTGCATAGAGGTGATATTAAATTTGTTGTTTACGATCTATTCATCCTTGTAGATTACATGGTTTGTAATATTACTAATATTTTTTAGTTTTAAAAAAAATGATGTGTAACGTGACTAACAATATCCAGGGGTGAGCAATAACCAAAAACAGACGTAACCAACCCAAGTCAATTGAAAACTGAATTAACCAAACAACCTAATTAACTTAAAATTGGTTATTGGGTTTTTTATACCATTAGTTTACCAAAATTAACCAAAGAAAAAATCAACATGTCATATATTCTTAGCTTCCATTTCATTTATTTGCAGTTTTATACCCTCATTTCATGTACATCTAAGCCAAAATTTTGTCTATTTTGATTATTAAAAAAAAATTAACTGAACCGAATTAAAAACCAACAATCCTACAAAATAAACTAAACCAATTAGCCAATTGGTCAATAAGATCGTTTAGGCAATGATTTTGGTTTTTGTTGAGACTAATAAGTAATAACCGGACTGAATTGAACCATACACACTTTTAGCGAATATTTGTGTTCCTGTCGCATCGCACGAGTATCCTGCTCGTATTAAAAATCTACATGTTTACCGATTCAATGTTCCCGCCGCATCACACGGGTATCTTGCTAGTATTAAATGTTTACGGATTCAATGTTTACCATTTTGACCGTTGTTGAGCGACGTCCTAGCGGCTAGAAGGAAAAAAATGCTTTTCAATTAACCATAATATATGTAAAGCCTTTTTACTATTTTATTTCATCCAAATACACACTAATCTACACTCGCACAAACAATATTTTTCTATGATTCACACAAATAAAGGTTGGTGCAACCAAAAAAATCCTCTAAATCTCGAGGAGTCGGTACAAGCGCGAAGGGAGGCGATTCCAGTACAAGAGGAGGTGGTTCAAGCTCGAGTCGTCAAGGATATAACCCACAACAACTTCTTACACAACAGCCACAAGTGTTTCCATACCAACAATATGCCCATCCAACACAAATTTTTACACAATCATAAGATTGACTGAATGTGAATGTACGATTACAATCTAATAATCACTGTAGCTAGTAACACCATTTATCAGTATTGTTGAATGTAGGCCGAACTGGTTCGCACCATATTTGAGACTTGATGTCAACCTATTGTTATATTTGATCCAACAAATTTGCTCGTGGACGCCTTGGCATACAGGCTGTTGGAAGCTAGGACAACATGTAAATGTGTAATATGTCCTTGCCAAGAGCTAGAATAATAGTAAGCTTTCTGGAACTAAATATATTGCCTTACACTTAACGGTTTGACCCAACTACTAATATATATGATCACATACTCACTAGGCTACTACTAGCATGACTCCATTACATAAGGAAACTGAAAGAAACAAGTAACAACATAAAATAGAAAATAACAACTCAAAGGAAACCTCTATGTGACCTTGACTTGTATTGTTTGCTTGGTGATGATGGTCTGCATTATGTGGTTATCGGAAATCATTCGTTGGAGAGGTCATTAAAGGTTCCAAGTATGATTCTACTGAGTCGGCTCCTCCCTTAACATCGCTAGCTTTTTGAGCGTCTATGCAGTAAATCATCCTAATCTTTTTCCTCTTTGGATTTTCGTCATACAGCTCCTGATTGGCATCAGACGAGTGACCTTTATGGTTCCTGATCTCGTCCACCAAATGGGCGAGGTCTCCACTCTGCACTGCTTCTTCAATCTGTCTCTTTAAAAGGACGCAGTCGTCCGTATAGTGACCAACTTCCTGATGGTATTCACAGTACTGGTTGAGGTCCTTAATGGGAACATTTTTTGTCAGATCGTATGGTGAGAAAGCGTTTAGCGCACACGCCTTCTTTCCCCTAACAAAACCTTTAACTCGATCAATCATGCCTCTGACTGTTTGTGGAATGTTTTCATACAGTTTCAAGACCAGCTCATCGTCACGCACTCCATGGATAAAGCCCGATATTTTCATCTTCTCGTCCGCTCCTGGGATCTGCGAGGTTTCTTTAGTGAACCGGAACAAGAAGTCTTCAACGCTTTCACTGTCCTCTCTCTTGATATAGTGAATATCGATTGGGTCTTTCGTGTACACGCCACCTACAAGTCACAATTATCAGTTTCCAGTGTTTACAAATTGAAGAAGCTAATACAAGAAAAAGACGCGATACCCGATAAGTCTTCAGGACTGACAAAGTGAAAGATATCAATCATAACCAAGTAATCATTTTTCTTCCAATTGGGAGCAAGAAAAAAGGTCTGAACAAACTCCCTCCAGCTAGTGAAGCAGTCTGATTTAACTGAACCAGACACCACCACCATAACTCCTTCACTGCATGTTTCAACAGAGTTTATGCTCTTGATTTTAATCCCACTACACTCTAATGACTCAACCAGCTTATGAATTTGCTGCAACAGATCAATTATAGACACTTTAATATTTGAAAACCAAGAAAAAATAGGGAAAACAGAAAAATGGTAACAGGGTCAAATAATATTAAAAAAAAAAAACAGTTTTGTTACACTTGTCTTGGTCCCTCCCCTTGTAAACACCTTTTTGTTCATCTTTTACGAAAATACTATTCAAAAAAAGGGTGTTTGTATAAAAGCGCCTAGAGATGAGATCGGTACTGGTACCGAAAATACCGATATCTAAATTGAGAAGCGGGTATTGAATGTATCGGTACGGTACCTGATATACCGGATTTTTGTCTCCCTACACAAACAAATACAAAGAGATTAAGATTTTGTAACAATAGTTACCAATCTCAGTTATTCATATAGCAAATTTGAATTTCCATTAATTAAACAGAATATCACACTTTGCTTAATTATGTTATGCAAATTTCCATTACACAATCCTTTGTTATGCAAGTATGCAGCATTGAAAATCTCTAAACAGCCAATGTGGGGCTAACCCCAAGAAAATGTTTTAATCTCATCAACTCTACCATTTAACCCTGTTTTTTAGTGGTTTTATGTTTTAATAATAACAATAATAAATTAATAATCAATCTTTTAACATCCCATTAACATATTAACACATAGCCCCTTTAACGCCCCTTAACACAAGGAATGAGTTGTGTTCAAAGCCGGTTAACATGCTATGCTAACCTTTAACTAAGGGTCCAAATGAGCCCAGATGCTCATGAGCT
This sequence comes from Ambrosia x helenae, assembly GCA_030844895.1. Lineage (NCBI taxonomy): Eukaryota > Viridiplantae > Streptophyta > Magnoliopsida > Asterales > Asteraceae > Ambrosia > Ambrosia x helenae. The sequence continues at coordinate 83,797 of JAUTDX010001445.1, read as the reverse complement.
ACTCGAGCTCAGCTCGATACGAGCCGAGCCTAACCGAGCTCGAGCCCAAGCCTAAAAGCAAGCCCGTTTAGTAAACGATTCTGAGCCTAAGCTTCGGTTATTGAGCTCGAGCTGGCTCGCGAGCCTAAACGAGCCCACTATATATTTAATTTTCAATTAATATATTAAATATATATATTTAAATAATAATAATTACTATTTTAAAATTAGGAAAAAAAACAGCTAAATAATATATCAAATAATATTTACAATTAATATAAATAATAACGAGATGAGCTCGAGCTTGAAAAACAACCTACGATGGCGGATCCATGAACCATGATTTTCCAATTTCAATGGGTTCCTTTTGGTATTTTTTTTCCAAATTATACAAGATTCTCACTATTTTTTTCCGTTTCTATAAACCGAGTGGGTTCATGGGAACCCACAAAATATGCTAGATCCGCCACTGCCTACGAGCTGTGCTCGAGCTTCTAAAACAAAGATCGAATCGAGCACTTCGAGCTCAGGCTCGGCTCGTGTGCACCCATGCTTCAACTCTCCGTATACGAGATGATAGTCATCAAAGATCAAGTTACATTTAGTTACCATTAAATAATAATAATAATAATAATAATAATAATAATAATAATAATAATAATATAATAATAAGTTTAAAAATAAAATTATTATAATGCTGTACGGAAGACAGATTCCATCAATCTTTCAACAACCATTTATTTATTTATAAATAAAACATTTACGAACAACATTTGCAAAACAAAATTTCACTCAACAAGTGTGTGTGTGTCTCATTATACATACAGAAACTTACAGATAAAGCCGAGGCGGTCTCAGTAGCCTCTCCGTCAACCGGATCATGGTACTTGAACCCGTATAAAACTGGTTAACAAATTCAGGCTGATGCTGTAGCACGTCATAGTATTGCTCAACAAAACTGTGAACCAACCTAACAAAATGCATAATTAAACAAAACATCATGTTATTATTATACAATGTTTTGGTGTCTAAACAAACCAACAGAAAAAAAAAACAAAAAAATACAAATACCTGTGAGGCGTTGAGGGAAGATGAGTAGGAAGTTGCCATTACTGTTTACTACAGCTCGACAGACTAAAACCCTAAACCCATTAACAATAATAGGAGTAATAACAAAGGCATATAATTTGTAATACAGACAAAGGTGGACGGAAATTGGTAGAGGGAGGACGTTGGATGACGTGGACGGTGTAGATTAATTTAATGTTGATTCTGGTCAGAAAATGTTTTCATTTGGGCTATAACTTTTTGGTGTTAGCAAAAAAAGTATTTGTAGTTTGGGAAAAGGTTTAAACGGTTCTTCATACTTTGTCTTAGACCATCCGTAGTGGTGGGTAAGGCTGTAAACAAACCAAACGTTTAACGAACAGTTCGTGAAATGTTTGGCGGAAAGTTCGTTTGTATTCGTTCGTTTAATAAATGAACGAACACAAAAAAAATTACGTTCGCTTAGCTAAACAAACATGAACAGAGGTCGTGTTCGTTCATTTATGTCCGTGAACGTTCAGTATAGTGTTCGTTTATGTTTGTTTGTGTTCGATAGTTCATTAGGGGTTTTAACTTTTTTTAATTTAAGTACTTCAAATGTCCTAGCAGTAGATTATTTAATATACATTAGTGTATCACATATTAATATTATTTCAACTATTTTAATTAACTGTTATTTTGGGTGGACAATGTTTGTGATGAAATTTTTGAAATTTAATGTGTGTTAGTTTGTGCTCGGTTTTGTTCATCAATGAGTGTTTTCGTTTATGTTTATTGGTTTTTTTTGTGTTCGCTTTGTCCGATAACTAAATTTAACAAATAAAGACAAATGAACACGTTCATTTCCTTAACAAACGAACATGAACAAAAACCTCGTTCAGTAATTGTTCATGAACAGTTTGTGAACTCGTTATTTCCTTAGCAAACAAACACGAACAAAAAATCCTGTTTGGTAAGTGTTCATGAACAGTTCGTAAACACGTTATTTCCTTAGCAAACAAACACGAACAAAAAATCATGTTTGGTAAGTGTTCATGAACAGTTCGTGAACACGTTATTTCCTTAACAAACAAACACGAACAAGGCCATGTTCGTGTTTGTTTGGTTCGTTTACAGCCCTAGTGGTGGGTTAAAGAGGCGTTAAAGGGCCCTTTCGCGCCCGGTTTCGAGCCCAAACACCATCCCGGAGGGCCCTAATTTACGCGAAATGGTTGTGGAGTGAAATTTATGATGGGGCAGGGGCATCTCCAACATCTAATCAACATCCTCCAAGTCTCTTTTGCAACCTCTGTATGCTTTTTATTTTATTTTTTTTCATCTTTTAATTCAATTTTAATATCTTTAAATACACACATTCACATCACTACACCCCTTGTTAATTTCAAGCCTCATGTGACACCCACATGACACTTGTCAAAAAAATGCCCAAGCAAGGGGCTTGAAATTTAACCTCCACTACACATGGTCTTAGGGTGAAAGGGGTGTGTGCTGAGACAGCGAGAGTTCCATGGGAAACCGTCTTGTTAGGTTTAAGTTGCGCAGCAAAATAACCAATTCATAACGAACACGCAAACAAAAAAATATAAAGCACGAGACTAACACAGGAATTTTACGTGGTTCGGTTTAGATCTGACAAGTTTTGCAATTACATAGACGATGATATATATTGAGACTAGTTAAGGTTTTAGGCTTGATGAACAAAAAACCCTAATGGGCGTTCTGAACATCTAAATAATCTAGCCCAATATAGCAAACAAGCCCAAGACTTCACACCCAACACGATGTAACCCCCTAATTTAAGTCGCTAGATGGGATCGAAATTGGTTGGTGAACACGTTCCAATTATGGTGGAAGGAAGTGATATAACGCTTGTTGAATTTTATGGGAAGCATGTGGATGTGGGTTCAAGTTATGGAGCTAGAACATCGTTGCAATCCTTTTGATATCATGAATAAGTGCGGAAAGGAGATGATGTGTCGCAATAGAAGTAGAGGTGAACATAAAAACCGGTTCCGGGACCGGGATTGTAGAACTGAACCGGACCGGTTCCGGTTCCAACCCGACAAACAGTAGAACCGGTTCCAGTTTTTAAAAAAACCGGCGGTTCCGTCACCGGTTCCAGGTTTTTGCAAGTCTTCTGGTTCCAAAACCGGTTCCGGCCGTTAAAAAAATGAATTTTTTGACCGTGGGAAGCGATACTAGCCGTTATCTAACCGTTATTTACCTCCAAAATCACCATTTTGACATTCTAGTTTAGTATAAATAAATAGGTTTGGGATGTTTAGGTTGATCACAACACCCAAAAACGCATAAAAACTACCCTAAAACGTAAAAACCCGCTATCATATACACTTAAGTTTGTGCTCGCTTTGCTTTTACATCATTCCATGGCTTCATCTTCAAACCCATCCCAAACCGGTTCCACAAACGAGCCTACCGTTGTTCAAATTTTCGAGACGACACGAAACGCCGAACTTTTTGGCGTAAATGGTTCTTTCGACTTGTGTCTTATGTCAAATGGCGAAAAAAAACATAAATCCAAGTATTGCAAGCTAGTTAAAGATAATCAGGTCGATGTGAGTGGTCTAACGCAACTTGATACTCAAGGGTGGGAATTTTCTTTATGACTTTAACAAGGTTCAAGACCGAATGGCGAAGTTTGTGATTCAACAAGGTTTGCCGTTCAACCACTTCGACAATCCTGCATTGACAAGTTTGATTCGTGAGACGCTCCAACCTCGTTACAAGCACGTAAGTCGTATTACTTTAAAACGTCATTGTATGAAATTATGGAAACAAGCAAGAAAAGATTTAATTGTATTTTTTGCAAACTTACAAACCGGTGTGAGCTTAACAACCGATGTTTGGTCGGCTCCTCACGGTTTACCGGAATCGTACCTTTGTGTCACCGCTCATTGGATAGATCCCGTGACGTGGGAAAATGATGAAACGTACGATAGTGTTTGAATGTTTCGAGTATCCACACACCGGCGAAAAGATATTTTATGTTTTAGACCATGTAATACAAACTTTCAATTTAGAAAAAAAAAATTTTCAATGTCGTTCGACAACGCGTCAAATAATAATGTCGCCGTGGGAAAATTAATATTAAAATATAACCCGATTTGCGAGGGGATTTTTTTCCGTACACGGTGTGTTGCACACATTATTAACTTAGTTGTGCAAGATGGTCTTGGAGTTCCCCGTGTTGAAACATTCAAACAAGCTTTTAGAATAATGTTACATGACATTTTTAAATCGGGTAAACAAACGACATAGAAAATATAAAATGCATTGTATGGATACGAACCCGTCCCTTTTTAGGCGCGAATTGGGACGTGCCGACTAGGTGGAATTCGACATTTACAATGTTCGAAAGCGCTTTGAAACAAAAAGATACTTTACAATGGTTTCATAATAAGCTTTCTAGGCGTAATCGAGTTATACCATTTCCCGATGAGGGTTGGGTTTGTATAAAACAACTTACGGAATTTCTTGAGGTTTTTAAAAATGCAACTACAAAATTATCGGGGGTTTATTATCCAACTAGTTCGGAAGCGATGCAAGAATTTATATTTAATGTGTCAAACAATATATAACTTTGAAGAAAAAAATGAATTGTTTGATCAAATGATACCCCCAATGGTTGAAAAATTCATAAAATATTTTAAAGAAATACCACACGTTTTCATGATTGGCTTAGCTTTAAACCCGTGCTTAAATGTTACGGGGGTTCATACTATAATCGATGAAATAAGTTTGGCTTTACGTTTACGAAACGGCTAAAAGACAAAGGGTTGAAGCCCCATATAGCGAGTTTGGGAGGTATAAAACCTCGAATTTTACCGCAGCAATGACGCCATACGAATTTGAAAATTTTGATATATTGGCTTGGTGGAAAGGAAAGCAATCCGAATTTCCTATCCTTTCCACTATAGTCCGTGATGTACTAAGTGTCCAAGCTTCTACAGTAGCTTCGGAATCGGCTTTTTCTGTTAGTGGCAGGGTGTTATCGATACGGAGAACAAAACTAAGTCCCACGTCGTTGGAGATGTGCATATGTTTAAAAGATCACTTGGACGCGATGGATCGAGTAAACATTTGACATCACTTGAAGACCAAACGAAATTGAAGAACGAATACATAATGAAGAGGTGGAAGAGGGACTAACTGAACCCCTATCGGAGGAAGAACTCGCATATGACGCGGCGACACAACGCATGAGTAGTTCGGACGAAGATTAATAAAAAATAATATCATTGTAATGTTTGAAATGTTTTTTTTTTTCATGTAGTTTTCCATGTTTCTTGTTTCGAAATAAAAAAAAAAGTCGTAATTTTATGTTTTTTTTTTCTCATCGGCTTATATATTTTTTTTAATTGTGCGCGCGCAAGAACCGGTTCCGGAACCGAAACCGAAACCGGTCATAAAAACGGTCTTTGGAACCAGCGGAACCGGGACCGAAACCGGAACCGGTTCCGGACGGAACCGACACTGTAGTGAACCGGTTACAAACCGAAACCGGTTCCTAAAAATAAAACCGATTTGTTCACCTCTAAATAGAAGTGGGTGAGGAAAGGGTTGAACCCTTGAACACCACTTCTACCCTTAGACTTGTCAATTTAGTACACATTTGTTCACTAAAACTATAAACTTAGCAATTTGATTTTTCCGTATGTGTGTTAACGTATGCCAAACTAGCAACTACTGGATTCAAATGACATTTTTTTATCAATCAGTTTATTAAAAATGAGACGGAATGACTCTTTCCATTATGGATTTGCATTACATTGTTGTGTTTTTCTGTTTCGTCCATCCAAACACACCCGAGGCTATGCTTCCTTGGCATGTCTATAGAAGATGACCACGCCCTTTTTATGAAAATAGTGCTTTCAGTCATGGCGACATAATAGCGTGGATCATGTAGGGCCTAACGTAAGGAACCGAGGAAGTTGACAACAGGGCTGGCCCCAATGCTTTGTAAAACTAGGCAAAAGCCTAGGGCCTCCAATTTTTGCTAGTCTCCGATCTTAAATTCATAGCTCAACTGTAATGATGCATCAATACAAATTCTACAAATCGTGAGATATCTCCCGAGATATGTTCTAAGATGCATATGTAAAAGCCAATGAGATATTTGTTTCCATGGGAAAAATAAGCCATAAGTCTATAATTTGAATAAATTTGAGTTATATATATTCGTAACGTGTTAGCAGGAAATCATGTATTATTAGTGTAGAGGGAAATCATATATTATTAGTGTAGTAAATTTTGAATGAATCTGATTTATTTCCCTTAAGTTATTCTCCACGATTAGCTCTTGTCAAGAAGCAAAAAGAATAAAAAGGAGGGCATTACTCTTTCCGAAGAATGGTTGACCCGCTCCGCACCACTACAAACTTTTTTAGTTTATCGTTCCCGGTCCGGAGCCTGGGCCTCCAAAATCTAAAAGGGCCCCAACTTTTTTAGTCCACGTAGGGCCTCAAAAATTGTTGGATCGGCTCTGGTTGACAATGTGATGGCACGAAGGTTAAGGTTATTGATTGGTTTGGTAATATGTAAAAAGTATTGTTTTTAATAAAAGATTGGGTTGGGTTTATTTTGTGTTATATACCAAGGTTTTTTACGCTTAGTGTTATCAAAGTTTGAAAGAAATGTGTCCTCAGCCATGAATTGAAGCTGGGGCCTTAAGCAATGGCCTCTTGAAGTTTAAGTTTTGAGTTTTAAATGAGTATTGGGCTTATAAATGAATTAATAAGTTTTCGAGTGGTAAATGAGTGTTCAATGGCTCAAGTTTTAAATTTAAAATGAGTTTTCTATTTAAAAAACACACGAGCATGCACACACACACGTATATAACATAGGGAAGAGATATTGTATAAAGCCCCTTAAAATAAGAAGCGTAAGAAGCAATCTGGACCATTAGATTAAGGATGCAGATTAAAACCCTAATCATACTTGGGTTAAACTAACAAGGGTAAAACAGGAAAAAACCGTCTAATTTTAACTGATCGATTCCAGATCGTAACAACAAAACTAATTGAACACTGATTTTTCATCGTTTTCAAATCGATTCATGTTTAGAATGATTACACAATTTTAAAAACAAAAACAAATCGATTACAATAAACGAAAAAAAAAAAAAACGTAAGATTAGTATTTGATCTAAAAATAATCAAAAACAGAGGATTAAACTAATCATTATGAACAAATTATGAAATTGTAATAGTTGTCGAATACTCTGAATTTTGTTTCATTAAGGATGATTAAACATAAAAAATTAGGTTAAAAAAAGTTGCAGATGGAGAAGATGAAGTTGGTGAAAAAACAAACGCACTCATCAAATTTTCAGACGCACTCACAAATTTACAGACGCACTAATAAAAAATTTTCAGACGCACTCATCAAATTTCAGACGCACTTATCAAAATTCAAACGCACCCTTTACTATTTAAACGCACCTTATCATCACCTTGAACTTGAAAAAACAAAATAAAACAAACGCACTCTTCACAATCCACAAAAATGGCCTTAAAAAACAAACGCACTCCTTCTTGGAAACAAACGCACCTCTCACCCACTCCACTTCCTTGAAAACAAAATGCACCCATCTCATGAAAAAGAAAGCAGCAACAGCCAGGGTTCACCATCCGTCGATATTAACGAGAGGGATCAGTAGAAGAAGAAACAGTTTCAGAAGCAATGAAAAACTAATTGGTATGAAACTGTTCATGCTGCTGGTATCCTCGTTCTTAATTAATTCCCCTGGTGGTGCTGTTGTTACTGCAGGTTTGGTGGTGGTTGTGGTAGTGGTGATGGTGGTGGTGGTGGTGGTGATGGCGGTGATGGTGGTGGTGCTGGTCAGATCTCGAACGATCGGTTTGTTTCAAAATGATATGGGTTAGGTCTAGAACAGGAAGAGGAAAAATAGGTTTAATTGTGGTTTAACTGTGGTTAGGTTAAATTGACAAGTGTCAATCTTGGTGGCTTTCTTACGCTTTTATTTTAAGGGGCTTTATACCATATACTTTCTCTATTAACATATATATATATATAGGGGGCGGTTAGTCTACAAAGTAAAAGAAACGTGCGAAGGATGCGAAGGATCTTTGTACTTGATAATTACGTAATGATAATTACGTAATGTTTTTATGTTCATGAAATCATTACGTAATTATCATTACGTAATTATCATGCACTTTGTACATGATAATTACGTAATGATAATTACGTAATGTTTTTGTATGATCATGAAGGCATTACGTAATTATCATTACGTAATTATCAAGTACAAAGTGATCTTTCGCATCCTTCGCACGTTTGTATTACTTTGTATTTGAACATGTCCCTTATATATATATATATGTGAATTTTATAAAAAGAAAAATGCGCCCCGAATAAAACGGACTCTAGCCGTGGGTCCTCACCGACCACCCTAAAAACCTTTCATCAAGTCCCATAGTAGATTTTTTTTTTGATTTAGTACTAAAATTAGCGGGTATGTGAGTTAGGAGGTAAAACCTTAATTTGTTAGGATTATGACATGCAAATTCGTTTTTCTACATTTTCCAAGATACCCTACAACTCAATATGTCGTGAATGAAAATTGATAATTTGCTATTTGATTATTAGATTAGATAAAAGTATATATCTTTTTAAAAGTTAAGCAAAGTTGTTAATTCGTTATATAAAAAGATTAACTAAAATTTCAACGACATAAATAAGAAAACTTTAAAAATTTCCACGGATTAATTAAGGAGCTACTAGAATTGGCTTAGCTTGTTTTTGGAACATTGAATATGTATACATATAATAAAATTAAATAATAATAATAATTATAAGCAATGTACAAAAAGAAGAAAAAAAAAATAGAAAAGCAAGTGTCATTTGTCTGTCTTTACATCCTCCACTCAGAAAGCCCCAAAACACAGCTCACCATTGTCTTCTTCTTTTTCAATAACCTACATTATTACACAACCCATACTCTTCACTTATATGTATAAAAAATATTTGAAAAATGCTAGAATTAATAGAATTTTAATATTAATTAATTAGGTTTGCAGACGTTCTCCTTTATAAATCAGAAAGATACAATTATTTAATTTACCAACACATGATTAAATTTATTAGTCAAAATTAGATTTCAATCGAATCAATCCATCCCATCTAGCTAGAGATACATTGTATTTATTTAATTTAATTATATTTTATATATAAGATCAGATTTATTCACGAGCACATGAGTTTGAAAATGAATATTTCCAAAAAACACACTTATTTCTAGAAAAGCTAGCAAAAAGCATATTTCATTTTTTTCTTAAAAAATAAAATCATTAACTTACATTAAACTAAATACAAATCAGGATCGGCCAGTTTATTAAACAAGCTTCAATATTGGGTTGTTTTAAGTTTTAACGAGCCAAAATTCAAGTAACTACGGACTAAGCTGCGCAAATGAATCTTGTTTTTGTAAACAAGAAGCTTGTTAACGCTTACGAGCCTAATAAAGCTTTTTGTATGAAACTTATGATTCAACACGTTTGTTAAAATATCTTAATTAATTTCGGTTTAACTCAAGTTTTAACGAGTCAAATTTTGAGTAACTCTCGAGTTGCTCTTCCTAAATAGTTTATTGGCAAATCTAGTAAAGTAAGGAAGAACTTAACGTACCTCAATAATAAGAGGAGTGCTTCTCCTTTTTCTTCTTGAAAGCTGATTTCAAAACCAACAAGAAAGCAATTCCCAAAAACAACCCCGCTAATCCACCGATAATAATCGCCACGGTCTTTTGCGTGCTATGCCGCCCATCCCCAGCACCCGTCTCTGTCGCTCCCGCTTGTATCACACCACCACCACCACCGGTTCCTATCAACAAACCAAACCCACATCATGTTGTTACTTACTTTTGCATAAAGTTCCAAGAATAAAACAAAATGTCTATCCTGAATCCCACTTTTGATTCTTTACGCATCAGGTGATTATTGATGCTTTTCACTACTCTTTTTAAAAGGTTAATTACTTCTACACTCCTCTTTTAATATTTTAGTGTTTAACAGAACAGATCCGCAATACTAACATACTTAAAATAAACTCGTAAGACTTATAGAATACAATAAAAATAATTAAAAATGAGCATAATTAACTCATTACTATACTTATTAATTTGTATTAACTATGAATATACTAACTTTATTATAAAATATTATTTTTTTAAGTATCAAATTCACTCCTGATACCTTAAATAATATACATCTTCAACTCATTTAGCTTTCATTTAACTTGATTTTTTCAAACAACTAAAAAAAGTGAATATGCAGTCATGTTCAATTCTTTTTCTCAACATTCCAGTATAACTTTTGTTATAAAAAAAACAAAGCTATATTAAAAATCAAGTATTTTTAACCGATACCGACATTGGTACCATCATCAGTATTGTCAAAACCGATAGCAGTATTACCTTTTATGATTTTCAATCAGTGTACAACAAACTAAACCGATACCAAACAAAACCAAATTCTAAACATGAACATGGTAACAATATAACAATAAACCGATCTAACATACCTGATCCCGAATCCCCATTCGGGTTATAGTTATAACTAACATAACACTCCTGCAAATAAATCTGGCCCGAACTCGCACTCGTACACGCGCTGCGCACATTCGCCGCAGCAGATCTCACACAATTCACACAATCTGACCCACTCAAATCCCCTTCACACTGTCCAATCACATAAACCCCATCAACCACTCCTCCATAATATCCTTTCCCATTCCCAACCCCATTCACCACCTGCTCCAACGCACCCTCTAACCCGGACCCGCTAACCGACCCGACCCACAATGTTTAAACAAAACATCCGTTGCTGAAGCAGGCGGGAACCCGACAACCTCGTACCTTAAATAACAGCCGTCAAGCTGTACCCTTGCAGCTATGGTGTCTCCACCACAGACTTTGTTGATTGTTTCAGGGATTTTTTTAACGCACGTGTTGCAGTCGGAGTTGGATAGGTCGCCTCTGCACTGGTAACAGCCGGTGATGGAGGTGGGTAACTGGGTATTGCCGGTTGTGGTGTTGAAGAAGTTGGTTGAGGATGATTGGGTGATGAGGGTTTGGTATAAGGATTTGAGGTTTTGTGAGGAGATGCCTGATGGGTCTTGGAATCGTTGGTTGGCACAGCCTTTGTAGATGAAGGTTGTGAGGTCTACTGATGAAATGGTTGAAGAACAGATCGAGAGGATTAAGATGAAGATGTGTGGTTTTGTTGATGGAGACATGGTTTGTTAATTATTATTGTTGTTGGTTTTGTGTGAGAGTTTGGGGGTGAAGAAGAAGAGACAAAAGGAAGTGGTGGTGGAGTGGTGTAATGGATTATTGTTATTGGTGGTGGTGGTGAGTCATAGATGATGTAGTTGAATACTTTGAATTCATGTTGTTATTCAAATCATGTTTTGTAATAACACCTTCTAGTTTAATTACATGCATACTCAACTAGTGAAGGTACCCGTGATACTTGATTTTATTCTCAAGCGCAGCTAGTTTGAGGTTGGGTAGGTTTTTTTAGGGGTTTTCATCCTGGGGTAAGTCACATGTTCAATTCATGCACACCATAAAAAAATTTCCCATGACGATTTGAGCTTAGACAAGGAGGACATCGGTGTGTGGATACTGGGTAGGAATTCGAACTTGTGATCGCTAGGTTAGGGTTGTACAAAGATTTCTACTGAACTAAGCCTTTCAAAAAAAAAAAAAAAAACTTGATTTTATGGTTAAATTAACAGGTCGGGACATTCCTGAACTTTAGCGAACAACTCTGATTTCTATCAATTATGTACAATCATATAACTTCATTAATTCATTTTACACTGAAACATAAATTTGGAAACAGAGCTACCTGAAAAGTTTTTTTTTTCTCTTTTTGTTTGTTTTTAATAAATTGTATATTTAAAAGTATTAATTTATTATCAATTAAATATAGTTTAAATTATTCAATTTAAATAAAAAACAATTAAACCATGGCCTAACGGCTAACGGTAACATTTCAAAAACAAAAATTTTACCATATGAAACCCCATCATTTTTAACACCCCAAAAAATCATCTCTGTAAAACCCCATCACTTCTCATAATCATCTATTAAACCATGTCATAATCATGGTTGTTAAGGTTCAAGGCGCACTTAAGGCGCCAAAGGGTGAGCATTTGGGCCTTAGTGTAAGACGCTTAAAAAGAAAGAGCTTTTTTAAGTGAGACACGCGGTACAAAAATACATTTTTAGAAGTTTTAAAAATGTTTTAAGATTTTTAGGGTTAGTTTAGGTTGATTATATACTCGTTTAGGGCTGGTATGATTGTTTTAGACCCGTTGAGACAATTGTTGACCGGAATTTCATTGAAACTTGGACTGAAAAATGCGTCTTAGGACATGAAAGTGGGGCTTTTGAAGCGAGGTGAGAAGGCTGTGCTGAGCCTAAAAACTGGGCCTAGGCACGCGCTTGAGTGGACTTTGACAACATAGGTCATAATCATCTCGAAAATGTCTTGTTGGGGTGAAGAGGAGGAGATTGCGTTGGACATGAGTACAAAGATGTCAAAGATGTCCAAGAAACACGCCGTATAAAGAGGACTTCGTATGAGAACAAGGTGTTGGCAAAATTTACACAAGTTAGTGAAAATAACCGCACTGTTGATGCGCTTGCACAGAAGTGGACAGACCTCAATGTCAAGTGTGACTGATTGAACAACTTCTTAAGAGTCACCATGGAGAAGAACATTAATCTTGCCAAGGATATGGCAATCAACCCAAACGATTCGAGTATGCAACTAGGTACCACAACAGTCGCGATCATGTTTCAGCATGACAGCTGATGCAGCCTACAATAGGTTAATTATATCTTGTACTTTAATTATGTTTTTTCCTACTTTAATCGTGTGTTTATATACTTTTGATCATGTTTCGGCAAGTACCAGTTATATATTTTTTAATGGCTAATTTCCTCCTCCGTTTTTTACACCTTTTTTATTACATACCCTTTTTAAATACACCTTTTTTTGGTCTCTTATGAGGCTTACGCTATGTTCCCGAGTTCACTTAAAGGAGGAAAATAAAAAAAAGAAATAAAAATCCTTCCCTTTCTTTTCCTCTATTTTTTTCCTTTTCTCTAAAAAAAGATCTCTAGAACACACATTCCATTTTTTCCTTACATTTCCCTCCTTAAAAAACTTCGTAACACAAACATTTTTTTCCTTCCATTTCTTTTTTCCCTCTTAAGTTACTCGAAAACACAACGTTAAACCCTCAACCTCCCTTTTAAAACTCCAACACCTTTACTATCACAACTCAATGGTTGAGGCAAGTACAAACTAGTTCGAAACTAAAAATGGTGTTTTCAATAAGGTAGGGGGCTTAAGTGTAAACATTGGATCACTCGTGCAACTTCAACTTAAAACGCTTTAGTTTCCATCTTTCCATTCATCGTACAATACAATAACGCACAAGTGTGCCCTTTCTCTATCAGCAAATGCAAAATTACTCTTAGGTAAAATTATATATTTGATCTCAACAATGATTATTTTAATTTTTTTTTTGTATTTTTCATTGATCATTCTATTTGTTTTGCAACCTTACCCTTTAATCGTAGCTATTATATGTGCAATAATTTCTATTAATTATGTGTTATTTGTAGCTTTACTTAATCTTAAAAATTGTCAGGTTATTCTTTTAATATTTTTCTCAATTATAGCTCTTTTTCCTCTCATCTGAACTACTGTTTTTTTTTTGATCAATTTAAGGTTTTTGTTCCTCAATTAATTAGGTCAAGGTGTTTGTAAGATGTTTTGCATGCTTGTTCTTATAGTTTCTTACTTTCTTCTTAAACTTTTTTACTGGTTTATGGGTCTCAATTATTATACAAGGAGATTTACTTAGGTTTTTTTTTTTTTTGTGTGTGTGTGTGTAACTATAAAGCTTGGTTTTAAAAAGCGCGAAGCGCACTAAAGCGACGAGGTCCAAAGCCGAGGCGCAAAGCGCAAAAGCGGTGGGATTTTCGTACGCGAAGCGCAAGACGATTATATAATTTTTTTTTATAAATGCTATAGGTTTTTAGCATCATTTACCCAAAATATAGATACAAATAAGGTTTATACATGATTTAACAACCCTTTTAGCTACATATATAACAATTTTAAGCATAAAAACACCTCCCGTACGAAAAGCGCGCGCCTCAGGGGCTTTTTTTGGCAAAAAATCGCGCTTTTCCTGCGCTTCTTGTACAAGGTGCACTTTGGGGTTACATAAAGCGCAGAGCCTGGCTCCTCAGTGCGCTTCGCACTTAAGCGCGCTTTTTAAAACGTAGCTATAAAGAATACCTTAGTAATGTTGTTGAGTTCATTAGTTAAGTAATGATGGTTCATAACAATAACAAAATTGCATAAAGGAGTTATCTTGCATTTGTGAAACAATTTTTTTTATATATATTTAATGGGTTGTGATTTTTGGGATTCATATGATGAGATTGTATTCTAGTTAGCAGTATGAACTTGCATTAACATTTTTTTTTTGTTTTAGTAACTATTTACAAGTGTATTAATATGTTGCAGGTGTACGAGTAATTGAATAATCCGAATCTGTTGTAGGAAAACCTGCAAATTTGCTAATGGCTCCCAATCCGAGGGTTGCGAAAGCCCTTCTAGCTATGAAAGAGCTTGGATCCCTGCAGAGAAAACACATCCGGTGTTAAAGAAACTTTGGAAAATTTACGATAAAAACTGGGAACTAATTGAAGCGGAAAATTATAGAGCACTTGCAGATGCTATCTTTGATAGCGAGGAGGCAGAAGTATGCTATTTGTTTCTTCAAATCACATTTTTTTTAAATTTCTCATTATTTCTAGTTGTCGCGTTTCTCTGTTATATCCATATCTCTGACCAGTATTATTTATCAGACATCAGAAAAGAAGAAAATGGATGATAACGCTGAAGCAGAAGTAAGTAGTTATAATCCTTGGTTGAACTGACTTTGTTGCTGTCCTGTTTGTAGTATGGGTGGCAAACTGGTTTGACCCAGAAGCATTTTTTTTCGTCACTTTTTAAAGTGTTTATAAATAACCAATGTGTTAATCATGATTACAAATACAATATTGTTACAATAATAATCTATATCTAACTTTATATTAGACCTGTCCTCTTTTAGCTACTTTTTTTTAGCTGACCGGTTTGAGATAAAACACAACCCAAATCGACCCATTAGTAAATAAGTGGGATGGAATTGCGACATTTGGTTTGTAAGATGCGTATTTAACTTTGTTTTCCTTTCTGTTTTGGTGTCAACTTTCAGGCAGCCAAACAAAAAAAGAAACTTGAGGAAGCTGAAGTACGTAATTTCTTTGATTTAGGAGAATATTTTTTTGACACATTGTTTAATTGCTTCTAACTTTTTTTTTGGCACCGCTCTTAACCATCAGCGAATGAAGGCTATTGAAGAAGAAACGCAAATTCCTGAAGAACCAGAACGGCCCTTAAAGAGGCTACGGTTAAGGCACCAAGATGGACCATCTGGCACCAGCTCGAGCCCCAATTCACATGGAACAGCACTGAAGAAACCAAAACTGGAAATTGATGATATTCCCTACGCTATACCCCGGTCTCAAGCACGGGCTATAGCTGCAAATGGAGGGCCCGTTGTACCCCAACTACAAGATACAAACAAGGGGAAACAACCTGTATTAGCGGACACTCAACCTGATGTCACAAATGAATCTTTGTCTGATTCGGGTCTCCGTTTAAGGAATCTTAAAAACAAAGGGAAAGAACCGATTTCACCTCAAACGGGTCGTCGAGAATTGAGGTTAATTTCTGAAAGGCAATCACATGGAGTGCGGTTTTAAAGAGCCAAAGCCCAAAGAAACGAGTCTTCCATTAATAAAACCCAAAGACGAGCCAGTTACAGATGACGCATTACCTCTTTCGGTGCCTGTTTCAGTTAGACCAGGTGTTCTTTTTCTCTTTGATAACTTGTTAGTGTGAGGTTAGAGGTGGCAAAATGGGCGGGTTGGGTTACATGTCAAAAAATCCCCTTTAGGTTAAAATGGTTACTATATGGTATGAGTAACAATATTGTTCCAAAGTTATGTATTAATAATCTAGTTGTCAAATTTGGTTACAAATATTATACTTTTACAATCTAATTTTCTCAATAAGGATCTAGAAGGTTTTTACGTCACAAATACATTTTGGACATATTTTGACTCGTTTCTGTTGTAACTACTTTTTATTTTATTAGTTTGAAGTTATAGATCCATTTATAACTAAGTGGGTCGAAATCCCACCTCTAATAATGTATGACCACATATATGGCCATTTTGGCTAATTCATTATGATAACAAGATAAAGCACATAATGTAATGTTTTATTGATTGTTGATACTAATAATTAGGGTTTACAAAAGTGCCTTATATATAGAGGACAATGTTACACTTTAGTATTATATAGTATTCGTATAAAATTTTTTTGGTATATAAGGTTTCGACCCCCCCCCCCACACCAAACTAGTGACTTCCGAGCCCCGAAGTTTCGGGTCAAGGTTCGTGCCACTGAATACAACATTACATTCCGCAGTTTATCTTAACATCTTTTAGCAAATAGGTTTGGTAGCTTATGTCTAATACTCTTAAGATTTCTTAATTCAAGTAATCGAGGTTAGCATTTGTCTGCATTGATTGTGACTTTGAAGGAACTTATCGCTTACTTCTTAGCATGATAGTGCTTGCACGTTTTTGGTACTTACGTAGTTTTGTTTTCTTGAAAAACTTAACAGAATCATTGATCAACGGAGATTCTTCAACTGAAAACAATTTGTCTAAAGAAGCTAACAAAGATTTAAACAGCAGTGTTCCTGCTTCATCAAAAGACAAAAGTGGACATGAACTTGCAACAATCCCGGATGGATCAATAGTAAACTTAGACATTGCTTCTTCATCCTCAGGGGAAATCAAGGTTTCGGTAACATGCAACTCTATAAAAAATCCTAATTTATCTGTTACAAATGTGGATACTTTATTAAAGAAAATGGAAGATAAATGCCTTGAATCTTACAAAATCCTCGGCTCGAATTTTTCCATGAAGAAACTAATGACAGACATATGTGATTCCGTTTTGGATACTGAACCTGAACCCAAGTCCACACCACTCACTGAGCCATTGGAAAATGGTGCAGCCGATGTTAGTGCCAATTGCTCGGTTGAACAACAGATTGACAAGAATGGCTTTCAAGATCGCGAGCCACATAGTTTGGTGGCTGTGGTCGATAATGTTGTCAATGACATAGCTAAAGGACAAGAGTCGGTAATAATTTCACTGGTCAATGAAGTCAACACCGAACGTCCTCCTGCTTTCCACTACATTCCCGGAAATGTAGTTTTTCAGAATGCTTATGTTAACTTTTCACTTGCTCGAATCGGAGACGACAACTGTTGTAAGGCTTGTTTTGGCGATTGTCTGACATCAGCAACTGCCTGTGCTTGTGTGCTGCAATCTGGAGGTGAATTTGCATATACGGAAGAGGGTCTTGTCAAAGCGGAGCTTTTAGATCAGTGTATAAAAATGAATCGAGATCCGCAAAATCATGTTTTGGTTTACTGTAAGGAATGTCCTGTAGAAAGATCAAAGAATGAGGAGACTGTTGAGCCATGCAAGGGTCATTTGGACAGGAGTTTTATTAAGGAATGTTGCGTGAAATGTGGTTGTAGTAAGAAGTGTGGTAATCGAGTAGTACAACGTGGTATTCAACGTAAATTGCAGGTAAAGTATATATTTTTCAGAACGAAATTATACATCCTGCTTTGGTTATTTTGTTGGGTTGGGCCGCAGAATCCTGTTCATGACTAGAGGTGGCAAATTGGGTGGGTTGTGTCACGGGTCAAAATGGGTGTGTCTGGAGCTGAAACATTTTTTGTCAAATTTTTGGATTACTCCATGTGTCCCAAAACAATCATCTAAAACAAAAAGACGCAACTTATTACATTTAAAATACCATTGACTTTGAAGTTTTGCAAAAGTGTAAATGTTCAGATATTAAGTTTTAAGGCTTAAAATGAGAAACTACTATATAATAAATATCACTTGGGACCGTGGAATAAATCGAGTAAATAAAAAATACATAATTTGAACAATAATTCAATTTTTGAATAAAATAATTTAAGCGGTTGTATGAACAGTACACTTTGGGGGACTTTCGACCCGTTTTCCTTTTAGTTTATCTATTTGGTCTTACATGTTCGACTTGTTAGAGGTAAAAACATAGCATGAACCCACCAATTCAGAAACAAATGAGGTTGAAGTGGCTCCTCCATTTAAACGCTTTTGTATATGTATTTTACATGGTCTCTATTAAATAAGATTATTTTTTGTCTCCCTTCCCTCGTAGGTGTTTATGACACCCAAAGGAAAAGGGTGGGGCCTCCGCACCCTTGAGGACTTGCCTAAAGGTGCATTTGTTTGTGAATATGTGGGAGAAGTATTAACAAATGCAGAATTATACGATCGAGTTTCAAAAGGTTCAAACAAAGATGAACATGCTTATCCAGTATTGCTTGATGCTGATTGGGGTGGAGAGAGTGAATTAAAAGATGATGAAGCCCTTTGTTTGGACACCACTTATTATGGAAATGTGGCTAGATTTATCAATCATAGGTAAGTTGTACAGTTAGGTTTTATTTTTAATCATTTAGTTACTTTCTTCACTATAACCGCATTTTTTTTATTATTTTCGTTTGGTAGGTGTTTTGACTCGAATTTAGTGGAAATTCCTGTGGAAATTGAGAATCCTGATCATCACTACTACCATGTATGTAACTTGACACACTTCTTAATGCTGCGTTTTTTTTTTTTTTTTTTTTTTTTGAGTTAAAACAAATGCCATTTTCGTCCCTGAGGTTTGGCACTTTTTGCTAGTTTCATCCAAAAGTTTATTTTTTCTCATCTGGATCCAAAGGTTAACTCTTTTTTTTTTTTTTTTTTAGAATATATGTATATAAGTGAATTTTGTTTTTGTTCCTTCTGTGCCAGGTTGCCTTCTTCACTACAAGAAAGGTAAAAGCCCTAGAAGAGTTAACATGGGTGAGTTGGATAACATTAGATATTTAGATTTATGGATTATTTCACTTGGTAAAACTAAAATATGTGCTTGTTCTGCCTTTTCTTTTTCTAAACTCCGGATCTGTTATTATGATTTATGTGAAGGTTTTGACTCATTTACTTATGAAGGGTCGATTCGGGTTATATACTTTTATCTCCTAACGAGTCAAGCGTGTCAAACATAGAAATCGCTAAATAGGAAATTTGTCAACAGCCGTCTAAAGTGTCTTTTTGGCATACCTTCTAATCATTTATTAAAAAATCACACACACACACACATAATGTAAACTCATCAATTAATTATTAAGAAGGTGAAAATTGCGGCCCGTTTATTTCTTTTTCATACCCTTTTCTCCATGCCTCGGTTTTATTAATCTTACCATATTGCAAGCGCTGTATGTTTGTTGTATTTGTACAAAACATCAATAATACCCGTGTTATCTATGTATATTCATTGCCATTGTTAAGCTAGAATATCCGATACCTATACAGGATTATGGTATTGATTTTGATGATGAAGAACATCCTGTGAAGGCATTTAAGTGCCTATGTGGTAGCAGGTTTTGCAGAAACATCAAACGTCCATATAGTAAGCACTCTATCCTCGGTCTCTTATTTCTGGTTTTTTAAATAATCAGGATTTGCAACACCTTACTTTTGTTACAACTGATAATCTAGTTATGATTATTCGAAACACATCCAAACACCCCTGAATCATTTGTTTGACCATAGTACTTTCAGCCCAACTAAGCAAGTGATTTGCTCAATAATGTGCCAAGAAACATGATACTGGATTTTTATTCATCCTTGAAAGTTATTAAGGATGAAGTTTTTTTTTTTTTAATTTTTTATTATGTTATAATTAATTTTATATTTGTTATATTACAGGGTCAAGAAACAGAAGATCATGAAGGTTATGGACACCATGAGACCGCACCAGGTTTGGCTATGCTTAAACCTGGATCATATTATGTATCTATCTTAGGTTTGTAGTATGACTAACAAGTTAAAAACGGGCTGTTTTAAGTTATTTATGTAGTCGCCCGTCATGTTTTGTAATAACAAGACGAATCTGTTTGTGTTAACTAAAAGTGTTAGCGGTTTCATGAATTTGGACCTTATCCTCTACAATTTTTATTGTACCTGGTTTGATTGGCTTAATCATAAGTTAATCAAACGAAATTCGTAAGCTTAACTTACATATGCATTCCCACTTTAAAAGGTAACATTCCATCTTAAATTCTTTGAAGACCGCTATCAAGTACTATAGAAGATTACGATTTTTGAAGTGTATCTAGTAAATATAAGCTTTTAGGAGAGAACATCAACTTGCGAAGCATGCGCATATACTTCGCTATACCAACTAAAGAGACAAAACGTGACCTACCGGTGTGAAAATGTAATGCAGTCGAGTATATATACATACATCATCACCAAGACATGAGTGATGAGTGATGTCGCGAAGCTGGACCTTTAATTCTCAGTTTTGTACCTTACATATGAGTTCGACACTCATCCGTGTGAGGTTTACTGACCTCGATGTGTGTTAAGACGGTTTTTGAGAACATCTTTTTAACTCATAACTCGTTCAAAATGCGCATTCCTAGCTCCATAACAAGTTTTGTAATTAACTACTGACGTGAATAAACTAATTAATCTTTGAAAAAATATATCAAGTATATTCAACCTTAAAAATCCAATTAGCATATGTTATTTCGAGTATGGCCAGAGTCAACTTTGGTACCAAACAGAAGCCAACTAGTGTTTAGTACTTAATTTACGAAACTGGATTATCTAAACTACCTGAAAAAACCAAACTAATATAATTGATCAAATTCATCTATGGGTTCTTCATATTGGAGATAATATCTCCTCCTTATTCAATTGACCAAGACCAACATCATTGACCAAGATTTGTGCTTCAAGACTAGCACCTCCTTGATTTATGCCTAGAGACTAGCTCCATGTTTTATGCCCCAATATTTGCTATTTGCCTATTTTATGTATTTTCATTCTTGTATTTAAGGAGGATGTTATCTCCTCTTTTTATGTACCAAACATTTGAATCATAATCAAAACACCATTCTATCTCTACACTTCTCACTTCTTGTATCAATATCTACTTTGCCATTTTGAGAGTCGTTGGCTAGAAACCAAGCGGCCTCCGGCCGCAAGGCCAAACCAACAATTCAACAAACTAACAAACCCAAAATCGCTTCCGCATGAAATTTATCATGGTATCAGAGCAGTGTTTCTGATCTTTGGAACAATCTGCTCATCAAAGAAGTTCTAAAAAAAAAACCCAAAATATATATTCCAAAATCAAACCAACCTATTCAGTGGAACCACCACCACTGTCCGTTTGTTCCGGTTGCAAACGCCGCCCTTTTATCATCTTCACCGACCACTCATCCGAAAAGGTGCCATGGCCCTGCTGTTCAAGGATCCAAACAAGATTTCGGCATATCGTGATAGAAGGTTTCGAGGAACAAAAGAAGAATACGAGCATGCACTCCAAGCTTCAACCACCGTCTACATTGGCAACATGTCTTTCTACACTACTGAAGAGCAATTTTATGAATTGTTTTCTCAAGCAGGTGAAATTAAAAAGATCGTTATGGGTTTGGATAAAAACATCAAAACGCCTTGTTTTCTACAACAGCAATTTTCTTTCCTCCTTTTTTTCTATTTTAACCATTCTCATGCCCACTTATTTTCATTTCCAAAACCCCAATACCAAAAAAAAAAAAAAAAAATATTATTCCTTTTCGAGACCTGTACGTTTTAGAATGGTTTCCATTTTAAGGGAAAATAAAAGAAAAAGTGGTGTGGAACATTACAAGCCCACTGTCTTTGGTAAGCAAATAAAGTAGAATCTTGGGGTGGATGATTTAAAAAAAAAAAAAAAAATTCTAAGTCTTGGGTTATGAGAGGAAAGACCAAAAAAAATTTTCCTTACCTTTTGAAAGGAGGTGAATAAAAAAAAGGGAGGCAATGACGGGTGAAAACAAGATGGAGAAGAACGAAGATCAATTATCCTCAAGAAAAAGAAAAGTCGGGTTCTTTTGAACTCGCAAAAGGAAAAGTCGGGTTTTTAAACTCGCAAAAGGAAAAGTCGAGTTCCTTGAACTCGCAAAAGAAAGAAAAGTCGGGTTCAAATCTTGAACCCGCAAGAAGAAGAAAAGTCGGATTCTTTGAATTCGCAAGAAGAAAAGTCGAGTTTCTTAACTCGCGAGAAGAAAAGACGGGTTTTTAAACCCGCAAGAAGAAAAGTCGGGTTTCTAACCTGCAAGAAGAAAAGTCGGGTCCAAATTTATGAACCCGCAAGAAAAATTCGGGTTCAAAATCTTTGAATCCACCAAGAAAAGAAAACACTCCAACTTGAAGGGGAGTGTTCGGAAAAGAAGAAATATTACTTGGCAAGTTGGGCGTTCGTAACCTTCACGCTCCAACTTGAGGGGGAGTATTGGAGATAATATCTCCTCCTTATTCAATTGACCAAGACCAACATCATTGACCAAGATTTGTGCTTCAAGACTAGCACCTCCTTGATTTATGCCTAGAGACTAGCTCCATGTTTTATGCCCCAATATTTGCTATTTGCCTATTTTATGTATTTTCATTCTTGTATTTAAGGAGGATGTTATCTCCTCTTTTTATGTACCAAACATTTGAATCATAATCAAAACACCATTCTATCTCTACACTTCTCACTTCTTGTATCAATATCTACTTTGCCATTTTGAGAGTCGTTGGCTAGAAACCAAGCGGCCTCCGGCCGCAAGGCCAAACCAACAATTCAACAAACTAACAAACCCAAAATCGCTTCCGCATGAAATTTATCACTTCATTGCTATATTATTATACATTGCAACAAAGCTTACATTCAACAAGGGAGATAATTTTTACAGGACAAGATACGAAACACTATGTAAAAATAATCAGGTTTTTGGTTGTTAAATATAACTCGTTGAATAAATAGGTCATGAGTTCATGTTTGGATTGATCTGTTTAATTAAACGATGGTGTTTGGGTTGACCATTTAACTCGTTTAAGTAATTAGGTAGACACATTAACCCCTTTTAACCCATTTCTTAAAACACAACTTGATTAAAACGTTTACAACTAGATTATCATCTGCAACCCGTTTGACACGTTTACATAAATTGGTTAAACAAGTCGTCTGTGGACTACAAAATTTTAAGTGTGTGGGTTAGGGTTTATGTTTTGACATGAATAAAAACATATCCCTACACGGTAAACACCCTTGTAATCATATATGACAAGCTCATGCTTTATATTTTATAACATGTTTAGCTAAGTGAACAAACTCATATAGACATATAGTATAGAGAAATAGATGTGTATTAAACCATGTTTGAGCCCAAAACAGTTTGGTCTATAAACCAACCGATTTTTTAAGTTTGGTCTCAATCCAGTATGTGTTAAGAACCAGTTTTAGAGTTGGACCCAACTGGTTTATTTACTGGGTTGGGACCACTGGCGCAGCTTAGTTGGGGCGGGGAGGGGCGGCCGACCCTCCCGGATTTTCGCGCAGAAGTTCCGATTATATAGTAGCCGTATAGAAAATTTTGAAAATATAGGGTTTCGACCCCCCGAAACTAGTGACTTCCGAACCCCGGTGACTTCCGACCCCCCGAACCTTCGGGTCAAGCTTCGCCACTGGACTTGGGACCTAGTCAATCCCGGGTCGGCAGGCTCAAACCGGTTTACCTCTACATTAATATTTATTGGAGGTTTTCAAACCCAAACGGGAAGCGGTTCCTACCCTACCCAACCCACGGGTATAGACTAGTTCCACTTCCAGACCAACCAAAACCCAGAAAGAAATTGTCCAAACTAGTAAAAACCCAAAAGTACTTGGAACCGGTTGTTGACCAAACCCGAACGTACCCGTAATAAGTTGTTGACCAAAACCGGACATACCCAAAACCGGTTCCTACCTGGTTTCGGATTCTTAAAAACCTGTTTTGTGCCTCTAGTATTAACCATAAAAGGCCCAAACCGATTACACCAATCTTAGTATCCGGCCCAATAATACCCAGCCCAAACCCACCATACCCTAAAAAAAAACACATTCACAAATTTATATAAAACCCTAATCCACAACCATCTCCGCCTCCATTCAGAACACCACCAACCATGTCGAAGAGAGGTACAATCACATCTTTAATCCAAGCTTTCATCTCATTTCCTTCTTTATTCTTAATATTATTAATTATTAATATTAATAATATTATTATTATGTTCAGGTCGTGGAGGTTCGGCAGGGAACAAGTTTCGGATGTCACTGGGTCTGCCAGTGGCAGCAACGGTGAACTGTGCGGACAACACAGGTGCAAAGAACCTGTACATCATCTCAGTGAAGGGGATCAAGGGACGACTCAACCGTCTTCCATCTGCTTGTGTTGGGGACATGGTTATGGCCACTGTTAAGAAGGGGAAGCCTGATCTTAGGAAGAAGGTTATGCCTGCTGTTATTGTTCGTCAACGTAAGCCTTGGCGCCGAAAGGATGGTGTTTTCATGTACTTTGAAGGTATAAATTTTTTGTTGATCTGTTTAGGGTTTTGCTCTGTTGTTGTTGTTTGGATTGTTTTGTTAGGTTTATATTTTGTGTGCAGTTGTGTGTTTGTTTAATTTAATTGGATTGGTTAGATTTATGGTTTAAGGAGTGGATTGTTTAGGTTTTGAGACTTGGTGTTGAGTGTTTTAGTAGTTTGGTAGTTAAGACAGTTTTACACATTGGGTGTATAGAGTCTGCATTAGAATTTAAAGAGTTTGTAGCTTTTTAACATAGTTTAGCCAAACAAGATAGCTAGGTAGTGTATATGGCTGTTCAAAAAGCTCACGCCTCGCGGCTCGGATAAAAAAACTCTATTTGAAACGACCCGAGCTGAGCCGAGATATCTTGTAACTGAGCTGAGCTTGAGCCTAGCTCGACTCAGCTTTTTGCTCGTTTAACTCTGAGCTTGTGCTTAAGCAGAGCCGAGCTGCCTCGTTTAATTTCTAGCTTGAGCTCATGTCCATCCTGGCTCGACTAGTTTAGATAGTGTATTTGGAGAATTTTAAGTTTTGAGGTTGTTAGGTGGATGGTGGACTATTGTAGTGTTCTAGTTGAAAGGTTTACGTATAATCTACCGGCTTCTTTGCCAACAAAGTGATCAAGTCTTTAACCTGATCCAGAATTATCATATAATGGTATAGTTACTAAAGTCGAAGGTTTTTCTTTATGGTTTCTGTTTAGTTTGAGGCTGTCTGCCATGTTTTTCCATAGCTTTACACACTTGGAGGACTGGATTACGATGTTTAATTTTTTTTTTGTTTTTTTTGTGCAGACAATGCTGGAGTTATTGTCAATCCCAAGGGAGAAATGAAAGGTAATCTTAGTAAACTTTGTTACGTTTGATTTATCTTTATTTCATAAAATGGATCTAATAAAATAAACTAGATTTGAAGGAAAACGTCCAATGTGTTCACAATCTGGTTTGGTGGTGTTTTTGTCTTATCTGGTAAACTAAAATGGCTGTGGTCGGTGTGTCTGCTGTCTTTACTGGTTGAAAGTATAAATTGCAAGGGTTGAAGGGTTAGTTTGGTTTGTTTCGAGTTTTGAACCTGACCTTGCCATCAAGTTGGGAACTGAATTGTTTAAAACTAACTTTCATTTCTCTAATGGTTTATAAATAGATAGATTAGGTTAATATTGTACTAAGTTGGGAATCTTTGTGTAATTTTTTTTTTTTGGTACAGGATCTGCAATAACTGGACCAATTGGAAAGGAATGCGCTGACTTGTGGCCTAGAATTGCAAGTGCTGCTAATGCAATTGTTTAGGAACTGGTCTGAAGTTTTATGTTTGGTTACTGGTGTAGTATTTGTTTTGTTTTGACTGCATATTTCATGTTTGATCTTGTTGAGAATTTTGCTAAAAATCAATCTCTAGTGGTTCTTTTTTTGTTTGTGGTACAATGAAATGCGTATTCTATTTTTCACAATCATAATTTGCACTTTGATATTTTTCTATGAAATACCTAAGACTGGGGAGGGGCTTGGGTTAGAGGCATGAGTTGACATGTGGAACTAGCGGGCTTGGGTTTGAAAATAAGTAAATAACCAACTCAAGCCCGTAATAGGTAGGGGAGTGGACTAGTGGAGCGACTTGGGTTTGAAAATAAGTAAATAACCAACCAGTTACTGGCCGGTCAATTTTTTTTAAATAACCAACCATTCACCTCCCTTCACCTAGTGCCCTCATGCCCGTCTCATTTACCAAGCCGCTGGGGCCACACCCAAACCCATCAACAGTGAGGTTCACACTAAGGAGCATGCAATTTGATTTGACTGGACAAGCAACTGTAAGCCACGCTCGAGTGTTTTTTAACCTGTTTGGTTGATCAAACAAAACATCAACACCAGTACACCATTGATTTGGTTTGATACCATTTTGACCAGCTAACGATAAGTTGGTAAAATGACGGACAACTTCCTTTTAATGGGACACTTCACAACCAAACCCAGGAGAATTGAAAACTCGAAAGTCATTGTTCCTATGTTGTTTGATTATGAACTAGATTGGATTCACAAAACTCATTTTTTTAAATTAAAGATGTGTCAGTAAAGTTACAAGAATTCCTTTGTAAATTAAAACATTCTATTGGGTTATTGAATAATTCATGAATTCCTTTAATGATGGAACTTAGTGGAATATTTTCCAATTCCGATTCCAATTCCCTTGAATTCCATGAACCAAACGCTCTTCGTGTTCCTTGAAGCTTCTTTTAATCGATCGATAGAATTAGTTTGCTGATAGTATGGCTTACGTAAGTGATCCATCTATCTTGTTTCTTTCGGCTTTTTTATAAGTGCAATTGTGTTATACATTTTTTATTTTAACTTATGTACGTCATTAAGTATCTATAACAATCTGATCAATGGACCGATAATGACAGTGATGTAGAAATCGCTAGGCGCTGGTCGGGCGGTTAGGTACTGACTAGGAATTAATCAAATTGGACTTTTTATGTATAATTTTACAATTTTTTACATATATGATGTTAGTTTTAAATTAGTGTGCATAAATTTATGAGTTTAGGGACCAAATATAAACTAGTTAGGTCTATAAGTCTATTCAATAATTCCAAGTATGTAGTTTCTACTTTATATGCGACTGATTCCAATGTTATTTCTGTTTGTTTTTCATGAGTATTGTTGGGCTCATTAGAAAGACTCAGGAGTTTAGGGCTAGATGTTGTACCGGGCTTGGGAGTTTAGGGCTTTGCTGAATCTTATAATGTGATTGCTAGAGCATACTTCTCACTTCTCAGGCTTATGATATAAGTCTCGTTAATAAACTTCAAAAATGTTTTTTTTTTTTGTTAAAATTACTTATTGAATTATAATTAGATTTGAAGTGTTTTGTTTTAGGGCTTGACTTATAATCAGTTTGTTAAAACATGTTTTTTTTTAAAAAGATAATAAGTCAATAAATCATTTACAAATTCAATCCTAAACACCCTCTTAGTTGTTGTTCGCAATGTGAGGTTGTAATCAGATCATCGTGTTGATGTTCTGAAAAAAAAGTAGAACTTCCTAGTTTTGTTCATTTGTAATCAGATTTGAAGTGTTTTGTATTAAGGGGAGTGGTTGTATTACATCTCTAAAGTTTTGACACAACGACAATGAAGGTTTAACTTACGTGAGTATTAAACACTAAATAGTTATTTTTTTTTGTGACTTAGTTTTCAATATTTCTCATTTAAACACTCTCAATCAGTTATATTTGGATAGTAAGTAAGCGGCCTAACAAGTTGTGTTGTTACTGAATGAAAATCACATAACTTTCTGAACTTAGACCAAATACGTGATTGGGCCAAACAAAGGTAATTTTTTTTTGTTTGAAACAATAAAATATTATATTTATTAGGCCTTAAAGATTCGATAATATATTATGGCACACATAAATAGATATACAAAAGAAAATGATTATGCAAATAAACATGAAATAGGTAACACTTAAATAAAAGCAAGTGGCAATGAGACTCTAGTCGGTATATTCTTTTCAAAAGAATCTTTATATGCTTATATACTTATCACTCGACTCAACTATGATAACTAAAGGGTGGAGGGACCCCATTACTTCGAGCGGGACGGCAAGTCGCTTGGCTGAGATGGAAAAGCAGTACCATGCGGTAACACCGACTCACTTTTAGGTATCACAAGATTAACATCGAAGCATGATAAGTACACTGAATTGACACGACCAAAGAAGAAAATGGAAAGGCGGGATGTAGAATCAGGGTGGGGGAATTAGTACGGGCAAAAACAACATTTCACTAATTCACTCATGCTAGATACAATGTTGAACTATAGTTTTTCTTTTTACGGGGGCAATCAGGGGCTTAATAATATATATATTTTTTTTCATGGAGGGTGGTTGCTCCCATAGTTTTTCACCAGGTCCGTCCCTTGCAAGACGATATGCTGGATGGTAGTACTTGTATACTTTCTTTTAATCATTTTTAAACACTTTTAAATGACATTTATTCTATAATCCTTTAAATTCCATATTATAGCCATCTCTCTCCATATAAGGGTATCATATGTTAAAAACATGAAAATAAAATATTTTTCTTCACAAGATAACCCTAACTAACCCAAACCTTATTGTGTTTTGTATTTAAGTATTTAACTGCTATATTGACAAGAGAGCAAAGAGAATTGTGATATTATATACTTTTTGTTATATACTTTTTGTTAAATAAAAGTCTATATGTGCTCATCAAATTTGTCTTTATCCTTGACTATTATTTCTAGTTCAAGTATGCATTATTATTGTTAATGGACCAACCAACCAACACCTTTAAAATATATAATTACACAACCATACCAGTTCGAGACACATGACTACATGAGTCTTGAAAAACATGTAAGGTGTTGGTTGGTTGTGTAAAATATATAATTACACAACCAACCAACACCTTTAAAATAACAAAGTAAGTCAGCCAGTCACAAAGGATATGATAACTGCAATTTAGGTTGCATAATACTAGAGTACAACCCAACATGTAATGACACTACTTGCTCTATTGATCTATCTCAACTTGGATATGGTGAAGCGGATTGTCGAAAGTTTTAACATACATAATAGTGATTCACAAATCTTCTAGACGTAGAGCATGTACGGCTTTGAACTTAAAAACATTAAACATGTCATAACATACTATATAAGTAAGATATTGATAGTCTTCTGCATGATCACGTTTGATTCTATAGCATCGGCCTTTGTAACAACCAAGGTTGTATGTCCATTGGTCCATACATTTATCCATGTACTAGTTGTAGATTCGACTACTACTACAAACCCTGCGATTCTATGTGGAACGCCAAATTGATGAGTTACTCAAAATGCTTCAAAGATAATAGTAACCTTGGTTTCGTGTTTAGAGGTATAATAAATAAAGTTATAATTTTTAACACCATTTGAATCCAACACTTGTGTTTATGAAAAATAATTGTGAGGAAAATTGAATAGTGCACATGAAACTTATAGAATTTAACATCATCAGTCAAAATTACTTAAAAAACTAACAAAGATGTGTATGAGTTTACCATTAGGAAAACTATGGTAAATTTATTATTACATGTAAAGATTAACCCAATATAATAACAAAGATTTGAAAATGAGTGGTTCCAAGTTGCATATATATAATTATTGGTTATATATGTGCAAGTTGTGATGACATGAATAGAAAATGATGGGGCATACGTTTTGGTATAGTAGGCTAGTGTTCAATATAAGTCGTCATTACATGGTCACTTTCACTTCTTTTTAGCAGAAAATATCATGCCAAAGAAAGGTTAACACAAGTTGTCTAAAAAGTGGCCAACTTAAGTCTCATCCTTTCAATTCTAATAATAATTAATATTATCTCAGAGCAAAGGTTGTCTAACATCTAATGATCTATATAACAGAAGACTAATGGAAATTGTCTTAAACCATATCCAACAAAACCTTAAACCCACCTATAAGGCTATAATTGTAGGTTCACTCATCTAGAATATCATATTTGCACTAGTACTTTTCTTGTGAATGATTAAAATCAAATTATAACTATTTACTTTGTATAAATGTTTAATTAGTTTAACTTAATCGTAAAATACTAACTCAGTGGGAGTGACGTCCATGACCATGATGGAACATAATCAATATATAGTACCATCGGACTAAAAACAAAACATATAGGATTACACATCTCTAACATTATATTATATTATTTTTATTAAATAATTAATATACACAAAGCAAACGGGACCCATATTAGTTTATTATCACTTAATCCGATTATTCAAAAACATGAATTAATGAGAAATTTACCATTAGGTATAGAATTGCAGAAAAAAAATACAATCATTTGGGCATATCTAAGTGTTAGGTACATGGTCAAGTCTAAGAATTTTAATTATAGTGTTATATATCAAATGTTTAAGGGTACGCGACTACATAAAATATTACATTCAGATTTGAGAATCAAAATCATATATTTATTAGATGAAATGTATTAAATATGATTTACTTTTATATTTATCATAAAACTGTTCATTTAAAAAAAAATAAAAAAATCACCCCTTGAGTGGTGTAGGGCGCTGTTGCTTCTTCACCTCAGCTTCAAAACAATGAATGACGCTCCTTCCCTATATCTTGAATGCCATTGAACCCCCGTGAATACAATAACGATGGCTAGCAAGATGGTCATGTGGATCCCCTTTGTCACAACCAATTAAATTCTTTTGTTTTTCTTTTCGTTTTTTTTTCTTCTTTTTTTAATTAGAATGACATTATTCTATTGCATGCGTGTTATTGAATAAAGCTTCTATCTACGTAGTGTTGTTGATGTGACGCAATGAATTCGCTAGAGGCTAGATTCATTTGTTTCCTTTTGATGTTGGTGATTTGATTCTCCTAAACCAAAGGGGTAGGTCTAAAGCAGCTTCAAAACTCGTCCAAGGTATTATAATGGTAGCTTTGTGGGCGATTTGGGACGCCAGAAATGATAAGATTTTTAACGCCAAGGAAGTCAAGGTCGTAGAGTTAGTTGCCAAAGTAAAGTCATTATCTTTTCTTTGGGTCAAAGCTAGATCCAAATATAGTGATGTGGTTTGGAAGAATTAGTCTTTATTCCCTTTGTATATGTTGTAATGTGCGCTGCGGTCCTTGCTTTGAGGGCCGTTAGCTTGTCTTAATGAAGTTCACCTTAAAAAAAAAAAACAAAATAAAAATTAATCGAAGATATTTTTTGTTGTCGTAATAATTTTCCAAAACTTGATGGCAATACTTCAATTTATAGAAAGTACCCAATCTGTCTCTCCCACGCGCCTACAACCTACACGCCATCATCCAGTGGGCCCGCCAACCTCCTCACCCCCATATCCAGTCATTTGAAATTCACGCGCCACCACATGCGAGTACACATTTTAAACCACCAATCGAGTCGCTGCATACACAAATCAAAGGCCAAGAGGTCGTCCACTCATCACCGTTCAATTCTATGTCTTTTCTAGACGCCGGTACCCAACTTAATAATAATAATAATAATAATAATAATAATAATAATAATAATAATAATAATAATAATAATAATAATAATAATAATATCACAACCATCTTATTATTCTCCATCCAACATCACCACTTAACGTCATATTTTGCATCTATTCAGTTCCTTTACAAACATTACATTTCAGATTGTTTGATTCTTATTTGAGGTAACCTTTTTTTTGTGTTAATTCTACTGCATTATATCGATACGTTAGCCGTTTACACTTTACAGCGCAGCTTGTAGCCTGTTTACCTCCGCTTTATTTTTAATATTCCTTTTAACAAAATGAAGTTTTTTCTTTCAATTAGGATAATTTGTGTTACGTTTGACTTTTTGTACATTACAGTAATTGAATTGTTTTACAGTTCAATTTTCTGTCACTCTGTAAGTAATTTGTGTGAATTTTATGTATTTGGATCCTTTCCGGAAACAAATGATTTGGTATGGTTTCAGACTTAGTCTGCGGTAAGGTTATTAATTAAGCTCGTTTCGTTTCTTCGACTGCATTACAGTGATGGATTAGGTCATAGTTTGATTAGGATAACTTGTGTTACATTTGAGTTTTTGTACATTACAGCAATTGAATTGTGTTATAGATCAAATTTGTGTAAGGTTTATGTTATTTGTTAAGTGATGGATATAGAAAGGTGAAAAATAATGAAGATACGCAGGAATTTGAAACGATTCTGCACTTTGAGTCGAGGAAATTACGCTTTAATTCTCCAGGTGATGGTCTAGGCGCAGATTTCAACTAGATTCCCAAATTCCGGAGAGTTTCCAGCCAAATTCGTTAAATTATGGCTAGATTCCAGCCAGATTTTCTACTTTTATATAAGGAAAACTACTTCTATGCACTAATACATCAATATTTTAAAACTTTTGGTACTAACTAGATGAAAAATAGTATTATTTTAATATATTTTTATTTTATTTTCTTTGTTCGTTTTTTTTAATCTCAGACCCTCGCTTTTTTTTGCGCCTCGCACCTAGGCCCCAGGCGAGGCTATGCGCCTTGAGTGCGCCTAGCGCCTTTGATTACTATGGTTTGAGTTAGGGCTTTAGTTAGCAATTAGCATGCTCTATCATCTGTCTATCAGTATCATATTTAGAAGTTAGAAGTTATACCTTTTACATCATGTTACCATTATTCCTACCAATCATGAATCAGAATCTAATCCTGTGCACTTTGTTAGTACAAGAAGTACAATATGCAATTTGTGTATATAATTGAACCCATAAGAGAACATTTTGGTTTTTTGCATGTTCATCCAGAAGATTCCATGTTTATCTTATAGAAAAGAGAAAATTTAGTAATCATGCAATCTTGTTTATTCTGGTGATATGATATCGTTTGCAGGAAAGGTCTTTCCGTAGTTGTTGAATTATCAGGGATGTCTTCAATAGATGGGACAGTTGGTCACATAGTTTCTTCATCTTCAGGGATGTCTACAAATCTTCACATTTCTTCTGAAGAAACTTGTTCAAAAAAGGTCCCGTTTGTTAATCAGTCATCTGAAGTTCTTCGGTCTACAGCTTTCCGTGATTTTATGAAAGAAAATAACACCAGTTCTTGGTGTACTGATTCACTGCCTGAATTTCTTGATTACCCTGAAAATATCCCTATCCAATCTAGTAATTTACAAATTATGCCGTCTGAAGATGTTGGCAAGCCAAATGACTGGCAGGATTGGGCTGATCAGCTGATCACTGAGGATGACGGTGTAACGCCTAATTGGAATGAGATTTTAGTTGACACTGCTGTTCCTGATCAAACTCCAAAGGTATCACTAAAGTTTTTATTCAACTTATCTTTTCTAAATTAAATTAAATGGAAATGAGAATGTTAGCAATCATGAGCAAGAATCTTTGTAATTTTATACGTGACTGCATACATTCTGTGTAGGCTTTTGTCATCTTAAAAGAGACGGTTTATTATTATTAATTTTTTTGTTTATTTTAGATGGAATTTCATGTGGGAAAATCATCAGGAACCTCGCTGTCACTGCAAGTAAATTCACTCGTTCCTGCATCACCTGGAGAGGCATGCACCCCAGTGACACCATCATCATGTGGGTCCCAAAGCAAGCCACGCATGCGTTGGACGCCAGAACTTCATGAAGCCTTTGTGGAGGCAGTTAACAAGCTCGGTGGAAGTGAAAGTATGTATATTTATTTTAGATTTTTGCTTTACTTCTCCCTTGCTATATATTGTGGTGGTAGGTAGTTCTGTAATTAACTTCTTTTTAACCATAGGAGCTACGCCTAAGGGAGTATTGAAGCTAATGAAGGTTGAGGGTTTAACCATCTATCATGTGAAAAGTCATCTACAGGTGCATTTCTGCTATTTTCTGCTGATGTAAGTTGCATACTTCAGGGAATGTGTTTTGTTTCATGTAGAATATATATTTAATTTTTTGCAGAAATATCGGACAGCTAGATACAAACCTGAACCTTCAGCAGAAGGTAAACAAAATATTGCTTCAAATTTTTTCTTAGTTAATTAACTTAATTTCCAGAAAAATGATACGTTAAAATAAATAGATATCAATGATATTTAGTGATACAATCAATAAATTAACTCTTGCAGGACCTTCAGAGAAAAAGCCTTCACCAGTGCAAGATTTATCGTCATTGGATTTGAAAACGTAAGTTGTTTTTTCGTTTATCCTCTTAACTTGACTAATATCATGTCTATTATTTGAAAGGATGATTTTTTTAGTTTTTTATTCCGTAAGGGGGGATGTAACTTTGTGCATTCCACAGTTTCTACTCAGGAGGGGATATTGATGGTTAACAAATTCCTAATCTTGATTTTTGCGTGTTTCTTCCTTCCTGGCATATTAAAATCCATTTTTAGTCACATTGCAAACACTACTATTCACTTTCTTAATTTGTAATAAACGATGCAAATCTTATAGTTTAAGTAACATAACACAATGCTAACCTTATAGTATGGTGTCTCCTGGTGATGCCTTGCAAAGTTAATTCTTGCTTCCCCTTTATCGCGATTTGGATTTCATATCTGATATTATTTTTTTAACTAACATCTATATGCTCATGGGAGTTGCTTCATTAACAGAGCTCCTTACTATGATTTTTTTCGTTTACGTGGAGATATAAGGCTTAAAATTAAACGATATTTACATGAAATTGGGGATTACTCTCATTTATGTGCTATTTTACGTAGTTAATTACATTACTTTTTTATTACTGTATTAACCTGTAATTGAACACTCTTTCCTTACAACAGGAGTTCAGAGATCACTGAAGCGTTACGTTTACAGGTGGAAGTTCAAAAAAGACTACATGAGCAACTTGAGGTATGCTTTTTTTTTTACTTGGGATTGCTAATTATGTTCACTAGTCACTTTCTCGATTGTCAATTATTAATACGTTGAATTAGAGATACAAATCAGCAATTGTGACCGATATAGTTACAAAAGGGTCAACTCAGGTTGTGCTTTATTAAGAGTCAAGTAAGCACAAAAACCGGCTAAAAGGAAATGGGTAAACGGGTCAAAGTTGCCCAGTTTTGGTTTAAATGGATATGAAGAACTAAATCTCTTTATTAAAGAAATTAGATTATAATTGTAATGATATTTTCAACAGAAATAGTTTCTGGCCAATCAGACCCGACCTGACGAGACCCATTTTGACACCTATTAACAAGTTTGATTACTATACATCAGTTTTTTTTTGGCATTTGATCAATATGTCAAGTCAAACATTACTACATGAACATCCATCTTTTGTGCAGATTCAAAAAAATCTACAGATGAGAATAGAAGAACAAGGGAAATACCTTCAGATGATATTCGAGAAGCAATGCAAGTTTGGCATGGACGCATTCCAGCCCACGTCATCCACTCTAGAGAACACAGAAACTGAGTTGAACAATGAAATCTCAAGCTCTCCAGCCCAAACCAAACCAAAGCCCAAACCGATTAAACTTGGGTCACCATCATCAGAGAAGCAAGAGGAGGAACGTGAACCCTCGGAATCACAACCCTCAAAACGTGCTAAGTTAAATGAGTTGTCATCAACCGAATCGTCTTAAGAAATGTAACCATATTGTAAATATATGTACCATCACCTGCTTTTTGAATATGGATTTCCTTAGGTAAGACCTATTGTTTTTAATTAGTTTCGTGTATCCTAGAGTTGATGCAGTCAGCTAGAACTGTGAAAGTATTCAAGTGTTATGTATTTTTTTGGCCAAAGTGGCACCTCGACTTTGTATGTTTGGTATGGTGAGATGGAATCATAATTAAACTAATGCAATGATAAAAGGTCTTTACTTGATATTAGTTGATAAACATGTTTTGACAGGGCTTGCTCTGGTTTCAGTAGTTTTATACTGGTTGATTCAAAACCTGTATGTCATTTGTGTCTGATCCATCTGCTCATAACCAAGCCATGATATTAACGATTCCTGGTTTAGTGTACCGGACCAGTCCATTTTTGAATGTAACTAGGCAACTAGCTGCTTCCGCTAATGTTGGTTAGTATTAGAGTAACATATTTTAGGCACTTTCATTTGGTTATTTCAAAGTTTCTTATTATGTTAGTGGGACATGTCGTCCTCATGCATAAGTCGATATCTTTTGATCGCAATTTATCAGTTTCTGCTTGTAATTAATCTGTTTATACATAGAGGTTGACAAATTGAGGTTCTTTACATAAATCATAAACCACCTGTAACCATCTTGAACTTGGGTTGAAGAACATATAACAAATAGCCCATTAGGAGTTGACCCGACCCGTTTAGAGAATCTAACACTGACTATAGCTGCAACTGTTGAGATTTGATAGAGAGAATTTACAGAAACATGCTATATTATTAAAGAATCATCCAAATACAAATGAAGGGGTTTGGTCCTATTTATACATAGTGAAAGGGTGTGATACCCCTTTATGAACCGACGTGTTGGTTCACTAACTAACTGCCATATAACTAACTAATATAATACTTAGGATATACACTAATAACCCATACTTAGGATAATATCAAATATTATGTCTAACAGCAACGTATAAGAAAACCCGTAAGGAGGTGACCCGACCCGTTAGGGGAGGAGGAGGTAGGATAAAGAATTCAACACTAAAACATATTTTCTACACAGAAGATTGA
Organism: Ambrosia x helenae; assembly: GCA_030844895.1. NCBI lineage: Eukaryota > Viridiplantae > Streptophyta > Magnoliopsida > Asterales > Asteraceae > Ambrosia > Ambrosia x helenae. Next base: position 46,895 of record JAUTDX010001445.1, on the reverse strand, counting down.
AAGAAACATACATTTAAAACGACATTGCAGAATTAACATCAGAAACATGAGAAACCCGAGCTCTCCTGGTTGCCCATCCGAATCGTTCATTGTTTTTTCTCGATTTTATTTCACGTCTAAATAGTTTCCTTTCAGTGATCCTAACAGCCCATCCAGGCCTTCCAACATAAAACACAAGCCATCCAATACCCGACCCGATTAACATCCCAAATCCATATCCCATAACAACAGACTCCCAAGAAAGCCCATTAAAAAAACTTGAATCTTCTTCATCTTCTTCCGCTGTTGGAGATAATGACCCGTTATCATCTCCACAGCCCGTTGTCAACGGGAATCCACATAATCCATCATTCCCTTGATAGGAACTGTTTCCAAATGTATTGAACTGTCCACCTTGAGGTATGGCTCCTTGAAGCCGATTCTGTGAGAAATTTACAACTGCAAGAAATGTCATACTTGCTAACTGCACAGGAATTTCACCGGTTATCTCGTTAGAAGAAAGATCTAAAGATTCTAGCAGCGCGAGGTTTCTCAGTCGAGTTGGAATTTCACCAGTGAGACTGTTGTGTGATAGATGAGAAACCGAAGCGAACTCAGCTGTCCAACTGTGTCTGGAATCTCCCCTTCAAAGTTATTAACCGAAAGATCTATAGCCGTGTAGACGACTAATATCCTCTGTAGCTCCAAGCTCAATCCTTTCACAACTAACACAAGTGTGTCTTCATACATGAAGTGTCTACCCATGTACAGATCTTCTGATGCAGATCTATTTCTGCTCATCATTGCTTTAAAGTTGTTGAAGTAAGTTACTGGCAAACGACCCGTAAACTCATTTCTGGACAGATCAAGAATCCTCAGCTTAGGAAACGGGCTTTTCGTGTTGGATGTCTGTAACGCGCCATTGAGTTTATTACCGCGCAATACAAGAACTTGCAGCTCAGGAATCGTATCGATCCAGTGTGGGAATCCACCTGTTAGCATGTTGTTCCCCAAGTCTAGAACTTCAAGATTCCTACAATTGATCAAACTTTTGGGGACTAAGCCTTCGAGTCGATTCCCATTCATGTTTACTCTCCGTAAATCGTTATTTTGGTTCAAAAATGTTGTGGGAATGCTTCCATGGAAGCGGTTCAACCGTAGATCCAACACTTGGAGCTTTGGGCTGAAATGACTCAGGCATTGTGGAATCGGGCCACTAAACCGGTTAGCCCCGAGATCAAGAATCTCCAAGGATCTCAACTTGCATACTGATTCAGGAACCCGACCCATAACCGAGTTGTTACCTAAAGTCAAATATCTTAATCTTGAACAATTGGTTACACTTTCAGGGAAATAACCTGTAAGATTATTGTCATGTAGCACAAACTGTTCCAATTTACTAAGGTTACCGAGCGAATCAGGGATCGAACCGGTTAGCTGATTGATGAGCAAGAGCATTTCTACTAAAGAGTTCAAGTTTCCTAACTCTTTAGGAATAGAACCGTTAAACCGGTTGTCATTAAGGTACAACTGCTCTAGTTTGCTTAGATTCCCAACTGAAACCGGGATCTGACCGCTTAACGCGTTGTGACTAAACGATAACTGAGTTAGAAACTCTAGTTTTCCTAGTTCTTTCGGGACAACACCCGAAAGAAAGTTTTCGTGGACATCTAGTATCTCTAACTTGGTCAGGTTTCCGAGTGAAGCGGGGACAGAACCGGTTAGCAGATTGTGGCCCAACTGTAGAACAATCAAATCCTTCATGTTTCCTAGTTCATCAGGAATTCGTCCCGAAAATTCGTTCATGTATAACGATAAGACCCTTAACGGGCTCGAGTTTCCTAACCATGGTGGGATTTGACCCGTTAGATTGTTTTGAAACATGTATAACTCAGATAGTTTACTAAGATTTCCTAGACTAGACGGGATGTGTCCCGATAGAAAGTTGAACGAGACATTAAGTATCACGAGATTCGCTAGATTTCCTAGCGCGCGAGGTATGTAACCGGATAACTTATTATCATTGATAGTAAGATGGGCCAAGTTGCTTAGATTTCCTAAAGAAGTAGGAATATGACCTTCAAGATCATTACTATGCAACGAAAGGGTCTCGAGTGATGTTAATGTTCCTATTTGTGGTGGAATCGTTCCAGAGAAACGATTACCAGAAAGATCAAGGAACACTAGTTTAGAAAGATACCTGATCTCAACCGGGATGAGACCGGAAAAATGATTAAATCTAAGGTCTAGATGTGTTAGACTAGCGAAAGACGAAAACGCGAACTTTTGAAGTGTACCATTTAGTCTAGAGGTGGATAGGTTGAGTTTGATCATGTTACCGTGATCATTGCAATGAACACCGTACCAAGTGCATGGTTCGGGTCTAGCGGTTCGGTTTGTGTCAAGTGACCATGAGGATAACAATGGGTTGTTTTGGGTTATGAGGCTAGTTTTCCATATGAGTAGAGAATCAGCTTCTTGTTTTGAAGCAAGAGTATGAATGTGTGAAAAGAAAAGTGTACAAAGAATAAAGAGTGACTTCATTGGTATTTTGATGTTGAATTATTAAGATGGTTTAAAGTTTCAACATATTATATAAAGGGTGTGAAGGGAAAGGGTGGAAAGAAAAAAAAGGAATTGTTAGAGTGGCTGAGGACGTGTTTTTTGTTGTTTTCAATTTCTAGTTTTGGATTTTACTTTGAGAAAGAATAGGAGAGTCGGGTTGACGACTTAAGGGGTTAAGTTGACGGGTTGAATATATGAACCTAAATAGTAAAAACACAATTCGTATATTTATTTGTGTCAAAGGTATTAACCTCGACCCAAAAACACTTCAAGATCGTTTCATGTTTCGAACCAGTAATTATTATGTACCATTTTTATTTTCGAATGAATTTATTATTATTATTATTATTATTATTATTTGTAATTGATGTCGTTTTAAATAACCCTATTTAAAATCTTAATATTAATATGAATTTCTATAAGAAATAAAAAACCTTTAAACTTAAACGGGTTAACAGATCAACCCATTTATAAAACAACTCGTGTTTGATTTAGCCGGTTTATCACAAGTTGTCTTCGACTCTTCAGGTTAAATCTATTTGAAAAAGTGGATATATTAGCCAAACTTTAATCGAATAATTTTCATGTCTTGTTGTAGGTCACGTCAAAGAATTGTTCTCAAAGTAACTTGCTCATGTTAACATAAAAAAATATCATATGTGAATGACGCATTGGATTGATAGGCATTGTGTATCTAGGTGGCGAAATTTGTCAAACACTAGAATTGAACATGACTTGTTTGATGGCTATGTTTTGGGGTCTTTAGGGATGGGTTTGACAATTCCTTATTCCTTTGCTTCAAGGCAAATATGTGTCCTAACTTACGTGGATGTTACGAAATGAGTCCTGACTTGTGTTCATACTTCATAACATTTGCTTCTTCCCCATTATGAATTGTTACCTCAGAAATACAATTAATCGTTTTTTTTTCACTCGTCCGTGACCGCGACGCCTTCGATCAATACACATTGATGCCATTTAAGACGGGAGTACGGGACACTATTTATGGGCGGGAAAAAAACATTACATCATATATAAAGACGTAAATGAAGAAAACATACGGGACAGTATAAATGAAGAAAACATTACATCATAGCCCTTTATATAGAGATTTTTAAAATTTGGCAGATAGTGCCAAATATTCAAAAATTACAATTGAATGAAAAATAATAAAATTCATGACATAAATAAAGACGTAAATTGCATAAATCATTGATTTGCGCGGTATTCTTAAATATGAAAGGATTGACGATTGATGAATTTGGGGAAAAACTGAAGATTGGCAAAATCGAGGCCTTAAATCAAGGAATTAAGGTTTGACAGCTGGACCAAACCGCCTACGGCGTTTGCCACAAGATCCGACTCTTCGAGACCTTTCCGCCGCCTGCTTATGGGCTCTGCAACTCCAATCGTATCTCAAGTTATGCTCGTTTACGTTTAAGCCTTTTCTGCCATATTTTGCCTTATCCAACTGAGACATATAAGAGTCTGCTAGTTCTTGGACACGCTCCTCATCATTATATCAATCACTTAAAATTTTCAAGTACCGGTCACTTAATTCAACGAATGTGAACTAAATTTTGAAAGCATTATTATAAGAGACGAATTCAAATGGACTTATTTGGCATTGAAGATGACTTTAAGGATATTATTAGTTACACTAGAACCATCTGAAAAAGTCTTTATTGCCTCCATAGTCAAATATACTTTAATAGTGTTATTATATAGCGATTTGAAACATTTAAACTGGTTACATACTTAAATCCGATACAAGATAAAAATGTATGAAGAAAAAAAATCTAGATAATTGAATTTTTGGTTATTATTATCTTTGTTTGTTTATGTAGAACAAAAGTTGGGAACTTAGTTTTACGGTAATATCAAAAAGTAAAGCTAATAGGTCGTATTATTAAATTAAGATTTTTAAAATTTAACTAAACGGTTTAACTAACAAGTATAAATGGTCCAAAACGCTGCTCACGTTAGTGGAGACTATGCGTTGTGGCTCACCTTGAATTAAGACTTTATCTGATTAAAACAAGACAACTGAGTGCTGACGTGACACTGGCTAAAATGTCAATCCTGCTCACTTGGTCATGCTGTGGCTCAAGGTGAGCGGGTCATTTTTTACACATTAATAAATATAAAAACACAAATATTTTACATAAAATTCTAAAACATTACATTAAACTAGCAGATTACATGTACCAGTCCGGGTAACAACAAAAATCTATACATAATGAAATATTCTAAACATGCACACTATCTGGTTAAAAATAGAATCTATTCCGTACCACTTTAGCTCACTATCAAGAACAACACTTTGTAAGCATCCACTACATATGTAAATAAGTAAACGACCAAATTTATGCAATGTCATATCTTATTCCCTCCTTAGCTGTAAACGTGAACAGCAGTATTGTAAGACCCTACCCGATAAACGGTTAATATACTTAGTTTGGAAGTTTGTATTTAAAACGCTACGAGCTTAACGAGTTTGACAAAATATTTTTCCCATGCACATCATGGTTTAACATATGCACGACGAATTTAATAGTGACATGATGACGATGGCACCTTCCAAAAACCAAGTTTATAAACTTTTTAGCTCAAAAGTTGCGGAAGCGGACGAGTCTTGTGCGTTCGGTCCTTGATTCGAGCCTTGATCATCATCCGTATCGCGTACCTAATTCCCTGAGGTTAAACACGATTAAATAACCCGTTAAACATAAGTAGGATTGAATAGGATTGGATTGGAATGCTAAAAAAAAATATTTTTTTTTAACTAGGGCGTAAAATACGCCCTATGACGTAAAATACGCCCTATGTCGTATTTTGAAGACGGAAGCAGTAGGCTTGGGCGTAATTGAAAATTGCTCAGGCGTAAAATACGCCTTATGGCGTAAAATACGCCGCCTGACGATTCTGAATGTTGGTTTTTCTAACTAAAACCATGCTAATAGTTATCATGAACTATCCGACCCGTTTAGGCTTATTTATGGCAAAGACCATAAATAACACCATATTAAGCCCCAATTTACTTGTTCATTTGGCCATTCCAATATTCCCAACATACACTCGGGTTCAAGTGTCCTACTTGGTTAAAAAGATGATTTAATCTTGAATGGTGATTTATTCACCTAGTATATATAAAACTTACCATGTCGCTAAACCATCAATGATCCCCATTGCTAACTTGCGATTCACGAATGGTCTACCATACCAATAACTTGGTAAGGTAGGAATCCATCTTAGTCACACTACCGTTGTGGCGAAGCCTTCGAGTCCATGGCCACATGTGCCATTTTACATAGTCTTACTCGCCCGGCATGTTTGACTCGAGATGTAATAGAATGTTTGAGTTCTTGATTTCCATGGGGATCACAATGGTATACAACATATCAAAAGAATTTATGATAATGTGATTTCAAGTATAAAAGTCATGTTATGACTTACCTTAGCTTGCATCCCCTTTTCGCTTCTTGACTAGCTTAAGATTAATAACATAGAGTCTACGAATATACTCAAGCAATTAACAAAATTGATATTAGCATAATATTGACCCTTATCTTAGGTCCTTGTCTAACTTGTCTTTTGCCCAAATTGACCCGTTAGTCTAATTTGGGATATTGACAACCATCTAAGGTTGTCTTACATGAATTATGAATCGCCTTAAGCTTCTTCTGTGACACTCCAAATGTCTAGATCCCAAATGTATATACAAAGGTATAACTAAGCATATAAACATACTAGGAACATGTTGAGATTTAAGCCATCGAGTGACTTACCTTATGCGTGCTTCCTCTTTACCTCATTCCGAGATTCCTTGGCTATCCAAAGTTTCTTGTATTCACACCTATGAGGTGAACGACCACTTAGGTTGTTAGAACCTAGTATTTACATGTCTATAAGCATTATTGGTCATGTTTTACCAACATACATGTTTTCACCAAGTTATCCATGCCCAAGTGAAATCGAGTTTCCTTTAGGCATTTTATCAAACACTTGGTAGGCGTGATTTTTCCTAACTTTGATTTTAGGTCTCTAGTACCTCATGGATCCATATTTGACCAAGATAACTTGCTAGTATTCTAATAAACATCTAAATTTTAGTTTAAAACTAGTATTTCATGGTTTAAAGGTGGTTCCTACCAATCCACCAAAAACCCATTTCATTTCATAACATGAACTACTAGGATGTAACCTTCTCACTAGGATTTTGCTTAACACACACAAATTAACATGTATTATGGTTACCTCATACAAGATTAACCATTACAAGCCCTTAATTCACGTTTTTATAACAACCCATGATTTTCACCATACCCAAGCATGAACATACCATCAAATCTAGCCAAATAAAAGGTTACCTTGATGTGTATTAGGCTTGGAAGATCCATTTTAGGGCTATAGCACTCAAAACCCCTTTGATTCCACCTTGATTCAAGCTTACTCTTGAGTTTTAGGGTTTTGTGTGTGTGTGTGTTCTTGATGAACGAATTTGGGGTTATGAGTTGATTTCTATCTTTTTTTTTAAATGTTTAACCAAACTCAAGTTTGGGTTACTTGGCAAGTTAGCCCCTTCATCTTTGGTTAAGTATATGCTAGTTCAAGACACTAATCGAGTTAGTCTCGGGTTATTGTTTACGCCTTGTTTAGCTAACAAGGTTGACGAGTTTAATTTCCCTAGACTAGGAAATTCGCATAAGTCGTGTTTCATGCAGTTCAGTTTAAGAGCCACATGTCCTTAAAGTATCATAAAATACGGTTTAGAAATTTTGGGGTGTTACAAGTATCATCTTAACAAAACATATCTCCTGTTACTTGATGCAGCCAAATTTATAAGAGGAATATTTACATGATATCCATCGTCTCCATATGGAAATAACAAATGATATTGCAACAGCATAAAACTTTGTGCACCTCTTTATCATAAAACCTATCCTTCACCATACGAAAAGCTTGGACTAATGCATTATGCCGATCAAGCATTGCGAGCAATTCAGCAACTAAACCACGGAGTATAACTTGATTAGATGTTGTTGGCACACAATTCCGTAAAGCATAAAAACCGATTCTCAATCTCATTTTCAGTGTCATATATGTCCAACTGCGCAAATCTAAGTAGACCATCAGGATGTGAAAGTAAGAATGATTCAATATGATGATAGTTGTGACCATTAACACGATATGTATACGGTAAATGACCAGTAATTACTGCCAAAGATATGTTCCCACCCATTGAGGTAAAATAAAACATCGCAATTAATAACTTTATATTTTCGATAAACACCTTATGACGTGAGTCACTATTTAACTGAAGAATATGTCATAACGGTTGATGCGGAACTCGTAGAAATGGCAAAAACACCTTTCCATCATCACAACACAAAGTGAACCTCAGAACAATAGGACACCAAGATTTAATAGTTCGCTCCTCATACCAGAGCATAGCTCCACAATGAACACATACGCGATCTGCGTCGCCACAATCCCAAATGAGTAACAAATATTTGAAGCTCAATTCTCCAAAAAGTCCATAGATTAAAACAGAGACACATGAGTAACAAATATTTTAAGCTTGATTTACGGCGAAATGCATCATACAAAAATTACTTGTTGATAATTAAAAAAGCCATTCGTTGTACACACACCTACACCGACCTACACACCTTGCTGAGAGCCAACTTAACAACTCAGACGCAAGTATATCACCATCAACATCATCAATGCACGTCCAATAGCTAACCTAGTGATACATTTTTTCTTAATACATGGATATTAATAAACAATCATAAATCCCTAATCCTACTAACCCTAACTCCATACTCCTCCAATCCATAACAGCCGCTCCTTATTCTCTTCTCTATAACAGCCCCCGTCCACCTCGTCTCCGACCTCCACAACCCCGTCCACCGAACGGTAAGTTTTTTTACATTTTTTGTTCCAGTTTCGTTTATCTAACTACGATTTCTGTTTTTTTTAAACATGTTCACGTTTTAGACATAAAGGAGAACATTTTTTTTAAGTTTCGGATTATCCGTTGGATGATCCGAATCCGAACCCAAAATTCGGATTAAATTCAAATAATCCGAATTTCGGATATCCGAAACTTCAGATTCGGATTCGGATCCCAATATTGACTATCCGAAATTCGGATTATCCGAATTTAAACACCCATACATTTGATAAATCTTCATCTGATGATTATGATTCCGGCACAAGTTCAGGTTGCTCCTTGAACCACATAATTCTTGCTCTAATCATCTGTTCGACATTTAACATTGTTGTAGTTCTTCTCATGTTAAACATCCTTACCCGATCCAGGTCTTCCAAGAACTCCAAATCATTGGAGTATTCGATACTTTCACGTGTCACCAATTGAGAAACACCATTGCTAAACAGAACCCATGCAACATTATACTTTTCAATAAAAAAACCCATTTAATCACAGGGTAGGTCTCAAGGTCTTCATCTTCATCTTCTCCGAACTTGATGTCCAACTTATCCTGTAATCGTCTTTCTTCATAACATCTGAGGGAGATTGTCTTACCAACTTCATACATTTCCTTTTGAAACTCCTCTTGCGTTTCCATAATTGCTTTCCTCGACCTAAAAATCAGATGTGTTTCGTTCTTCACTGTAAAAATATACCGACGGTGGAATCGGGAAAACCTCCATTGGACAATGTGTTCCATTGTTCTGTGTTTTTTTTTGTTTTGTGTTTGGTATGTGTTTTGTGTGAAATGATTTTGATACATAGATACAAAGAAACTGTGTTTATAGAAGTTGAAAAGACAATTACGGTTTTCGAAATTATTGACCATTAATCTCCTCGACCAAATAAATCTATGTGTAATTTCTTTGAATCTTTGAAAAGTGACGGTTGGTTATTTTTTAATTTAATACGTTTTTGTTTTTAAATTAGTAAACATAATTGATATTATAATGTTTATCATGATTTTTTTAAATTAATATATCATATAATTTTTTTAAAAATTATAACCGTAAAAGTTGGTGGGAAAATGAGGACATGGGATAGTGGCATAATAGAGGTTGAAGGTTATGCATTAATATTGATGGTTACTGACTGTTTGCATTGTTCTCATCAATGTAACTATGGTTAGGGGTGTTTAAATTCGAATAATCCGAATTTCGGATAGTCGTGTTTAAATTCGGATAATCCGAATTTCGGATAGTCAATATTGGGATCCGAATCCAAAATTTCGGATATCCGAAATTCGGATTATCCCGAATTTCGGGATGATCCGAAACTTAAAAAAAATGTTCTCCTTTATGTCTAAAACGTGAACATGTTAAAAAAAACAGAAATCGTAGTTAGATAAACGAAACTGGAACAAAAAAATGTAAAAAAAACTTACCGTTCGGTGGACGGGGCTGTGGAGGTCGAAGACGAGGTGGATGGGGGCTGTTATAAAGAAGAGAAGAAGGAGCGGCTGCTATGGATTGGAGGAGTATGAACTTAGGGTTAGTAGGATTAGGGATTTATGATTTTGTATTGTGTTATGTAGTGTATATAATATTGTATATTTGTATATATTTATATAACTGTTCCAAAGCATCATATTAAATATATATATAAATAAACACTTATATAACTGCACGATAATAAAAAATATTTAAAATAATGAATCAGTGGATCATGTTTAGTAAGTTGTTTAGTTTTCGAAAATGTTTTAACCAATTGTTCGTGTCATCAGTTGCTTCATGATATAATACATATAAACAAAATCAGTTCTTTACTAAAAAAATGTAAGAATACAACTGTTACAAATCAACATAATATTTAAATAACTTAATACGATTAATACTAAGAACAAACCATAGATCATCATCATCATCATGCTCGGTTAATCCCACCTATAGCAAAGCTAAGGTAGGGGTTGAGGAGGGTAAGATGCAGACAACCTTACCCCTAAGAATAGAGAGGCTGCTTCCAGTGAGACCCTCGGCTCGATAAGAACAAACCATAGATAAAAAAGTAAAACTAAAGTCATTAAACTGAATTAAAATAACAATGTCTACTTTAGAACATGTACCCTAAAACGTGTGTTTAAGTTTTATTGTCCGACGTTTATATATCATTTTGTTGAAAACGAAATTACATTTGAAGTACCATGATGAAAGTGAACAAATATCGACATTGGTACTGTTATCAGCATTATTGAAACTTTTCGTGTTTTTGGTTAATCTAAAACATCTGTCGATATCCTTTTAGGCATATAAAGACTTTATTTTTATAAGTTTTCTCTTTCATTGTTACACCAACTGTATAGGTGCCGTAAAACCCGAATTGATACCGGCCGAAAACAAATTCTTGCTACGTCGTGCGGAGGTATCTTACTAGTTTGTTAAACAACATGAGTAGACACTAAGTTAATGGGGTTAGTGTTTAAGGTAGTTGGGTTTGGGTCATAAACGGGTCACACGTTAATGACACAATTATAAGTTGTCTAAATAGGTTTAACACGTTTAACCTATTTATCACACCCATTAGGGATGAACAAATGGTACCGGTGCCAAATCATTTTCGGTATCGAATCGCCGAATCGGTACCCACTTTATAAATGCTTTTTTCAACCTGAACATTCTAAACCGCTATGTCCAAAAGTTATTAGTTTGACACGACACGTTTATTACATGTGGGTAACGGGTGTAACACTAAGTTCTGGAAAGACCGTTGGCTCTCGGATGTTCCGTTATCAGCTTCTTTTCCGGAACTGTTCAGGTTGGCTGTTGACAAGGAAGCAAGTATCGCAGCCTGTTTTAACAGGTCCGGGGCAAACATCAACTGGGTTGGGGAGTGGAAACGTAATTTTACTTCCTGCAGGGAATGGCTCCGCTTTGGGGAACTGATCAAGACCATCGCTGACACTCACTTAGATGGGATAAGGGACGCTTGGCAGTGGGTCAACAATTCTGGGGAGGAGTTTTCTGTGAAGGAGGTCCGTCTTCAGCTTGATGCGGTTAAACATGGGGTCTCCAGCAGCCAGATTCGTCTGTGGGATCCGTGGGTTCCGCCGAAGTGCAATGTCCTTTTGTGGCGTGCGTCCCTCGGTAAAGTGGCTGTTAAACATGAACTGATCAAGAGGGGCATCCAGGTCAACAATCACTTCTGTGTTCGCTGTGGCTATGGCTATGAAGACGCGGATCATGCTTTTTGGACGTGTACCGTCGCAAAAGCCATCTGGTGGCAGATTCTGGTTTGGACCAGGATCCCTTTTCCCACTGAAGTTGACTCTTTTGCTGGTCTGCTCTTGATGATTCAGGAAAGCCCGGGGTCGAAGACCTGGAAAAGGTTCGTTTTTTCCATCGTTTGTGCTACGGTTTGGAGGATTTGGCTTGCCAGGAACGTGAAGACTTTTGACGGCACTTTCATTCCGATTAGCAAGGTGGTTGAACAAATCAAGGAGGATACTTATGTTTGGATTTGTAACAGGTCCAACGTCCCAAAGGCCACGTGGGAGTGTTGGTTAGATTTCGACATTGTCGCTTCTCTGTAATGGTGTTCTTTTGATTTCTTTTTGTATTCTCCCAGCCGCTTGCTGGCTCTTTATATTGAATATAAAGCGTTTTTTGCCGTTAAAAAAAAAAAAGGAACCTACTTTTATAAATGATTAAATATGCATTGTAAGTTTGTAACTATTGGTAACTTTTAGGCGTGTATATTGAGTCGTGTCAAGAATCTTGTTAACCATGTTGTGGCATTCATGTATGTGTTTACAACATGTTGACGTTCAATAGTTATGTTAAATTTGTCGTGTTGTATAGATCCATTTAACGCAAGACGATACTTTTCACTTTTCAGAAAAGAAAAAAAAGAGATATTTGATTAGGAAAATTTGGAAGGACTTTGCATAAATCAACAAGTGACACATTATTTTATTTTGTGATATAAAAATGAAAATACTAATTTCAATTCAACCCAACTCATTTTAGCCCAATCTTTTTTTTTTTTTCCATCAACCCAATCCTTATACTGATAACCACCAAAAACCAATAAAGAATTACACAGCAAACCAACCCATAAATCTCACAAAACAATTTAAAAAAAAAAGAAAAAAAAAAGAAAATGTAAAATAGAGCAAACACTTGTAAGCTTTAACACTCAGCAGCATCTGCATTCAGAGCTCTCTCCAATCTTGTTTCAAATGAGATGTTTTGCCACTTCACCTTCTTATCCTGTATATACCAGATACTACATCAAATCAGTAGCAAAAACATGAGGCGAAAATTCTACCATTGTAGTTATGAAACGGGTCATATGGGTCGTGGTTTAGTCATAATCAACGCGCATTATTAGTTACAAAATTTTATAAAAATTAATAAAAACACATTGGCCTGTCGCTTGGCCCATTATTAGATATACCTCTCTATACTTGCTGGTGGCGTTCGGTATGCCTTTATATGCTGAAGTTGGGCTCAAAGACTGAGCTGAGCTCGTGTGACTCCAGTAGCTCCCAACACTACCAATTATCGGCATATCATCAGGGCTTTTGCTCGGTGACTTCCTTGGTGTACAAGAAGACACCCTGAAAACTGTTTCAACTCATCTGCAGTCAACGCCCCTAAGATCGGTCTATCTTCTATGCCTTTTACTGAAGTCACTGTTGATTCTTGAGAATAACTCTTTCCAGATGAAATGGGCTCAACGTCAGCGTTATAATATCCGACCCGTTTGCTATTTGGTGAGTTCTTTTCTGGAGTAACCATCCAATTCAGACTAGCCTCAACTGCTGTTTCTTGGTTCGTATTCTTGGATGCAAACGGAATGGAGTTAACCGAAAAATTCTCCTTTTGCGGGTCAAAACTCAATGGCTTTGATGTTGTTTTCAAAGCTTTCCATTGTGAAAGATTCTCAACAGGTTTCAACACAGGACTTAAACATGATTCGGATGATGAATCGTGAACTGGAATTGACTCACACCAAACTTCTTGACAAATGATTCCATCTTGTTCATCATCATAATCATAATCTTCTTCATCGTCATCAAAACCGTCTTCATTTTCATCCTCATAATCCGAAACTTCAAGTTCATCATCGCTTTCAAGACAATTCCCATACCTGTAATTCGGTGGATAGCATCCACCATTATCTGAATCATCCGGAGAACCAGAATGCGACTTGGGAAAGGTTTCGCCTTTTTCGTTCTTTTCCAATAAAGATTCAGTACTGTCATAAACATCAACATGCTCATATGTTGTGACATTTGTATCAAATGTCACCTTTTTCCTTGTACTCAAATTCAATGTCTCCTCATTCTTTCCTCTACAACTAAAATATAAATAAAAACCATCATAAAGGGTTTAGTCACAAACTATTAAACTAAAAAAAATACATCTGTAAAACCATTGAATTACCTTAATTCTTGAAGTGAATCACAGGGCTTATCCTTGATGCTTTGTACCAATGACACATCAGCTTGCACAAAGTTTTGACTTTTAGGATTCTGAAACACAAATTCACAAATTAACCCAATATCAAGATTATCATTTAAATGTGCACTGTGGAGTTATATAATACTATTATTTAGGATAAACAAAACACATTGTTCTCATTAAAATCCCACATCCAAACATTCCACATTTGTCATCTACATGGTTTCAAAAGTTGCTAGGCGGTGTCAACTCAGTTGACTGAGGAATTTTACTAATATATTTTTGGTACTCGGCCTAGGTGGGAGTACTCGGCGCCTAGGTGAGATTTTTACAACCATGGGTCATCTGACTATCATGAGTTTCAATTTTTTTGTGCATCATAAAAATAAATTCATAAACATAGTTGTCAATATAGCGCGATACGTAGCAATGCGCCCATATAACAACATTCCTGTAATTTTTCTTTAATTTTATCTATTTTTTATGAGGAAAAAAAAAGAATTACATGTAATTTTTTTCTAGAAATTTTCTACTTTCGTTACATGTAGATAGCCTGTCGCTATTTACCGCTATTCACTATTTACAACTATGCCTATAAAAATAAAAAATAAAAATAAAAATAAAAATAAAAAAAAATAAAAATCAAGAAACTAACATTTAAGCTGTCTTTAATAGCTAACAAAATCAAGAACTAAACAAAACATTAAAAACCAAATTCAAATTCAAATTCAAGAACACCCTTCACAAATTCAAACCAAAATTAAAAAAAAAAAGAATCCCAAATCTACAATGCACAATGAAAAGAATTGAGGGACTCTTACATGATGTCGACGGATAGCCTTGTACTTATGTTTTCTGCGTGGTTTCTGATCCTTTGAAGTATTGAAACAGCCAAGAAAACAACCCATTTGAAGAATTCAAGGTCAGTGACACCCACACCCTGTTGTTGATTTAAAGAAAATCTGTAACTGGGTGTTGGAGGTATTTGAGATGTTAAACGATCTCCATTGTTTTAGAGAGAGAGAGAGAGAGAGAGAGAGCGAGAGAGGAAAACGGTCGAGTTTTAGTGTTTGTAAAGTGGTGTTATTCAGAAAGGAGAGATGACCGTTGGGTTTGGGTGAGTTATTGTCGTCACCGAGGTGTTATATTAGACTTGCTTTTTCTTGAATTTTATTAAGAGGGAATTTAATTTAATTTATTTATTTTTTAGTATTTCTAGGTGGGGACGGGGTGTTATCAGAATTGGTCATGGGTACCAAACTACCAGCACGGTAACACTGCCAACACTCATGCGCTGGTAGTGGTCATGTGAACCAAAATATTGTGGTAGTTAACGGGCTGGTAACAATGATTTCTCGCTATCTCTCTGTCTCTATCTCTCTCTATCTCATTGAAGTGATGTCTTCAAAAAACTGTTTTAGTGAATTAAATCAGTGAAGTGATGTGACAGTGTAAAATTAATTGAAATAAGTGAAGTTGAAAAACTCACGGGTAGTATCCCGTCCCCCTCCCATTAATTGAATGTTTTGTAAGCATTTGTATTTTCTAATGTTGATTTGATATGAATTCGTG
Source organism: Ambrosia x helenae (assembly GCA_030844895.1). Taxonomy (NCBI): domain Eukaryota; kingdom Viridiplantae; phylum Streptophyta; class Magnoliopsida; order Asterales; family Asteraceae; genus Ambrosia; species Ambrosia x helenae. The sequence continues at coordinate 31,379 of JAUTDX010001445.1, read as the reverse complement.
TTAGTTTCTTTTAATTTTACCAATTCATTTAAAAAAAAAATAAATTAAATTCCCTCTTAATAAGTATATTTTACAAGAACATATATTATTTCATATAATAAAAATATTAAAAATAATCGACTTTGTTCGATAGTAATTTAAAGATTTGTTTGTTCCGAGTTGTTCAACCCAAGCATATTATATTGTACTCTTTCAACTATGAAAAGAAGCACGAAACACGTTAATGATAGTTGAGGTTCGGTGTTTCTTATGACTCAACACCTTTAATCAAAATAGGTCAAATGTTTTTAGAGGCCTTAAGTGAGCTATAAAATAGCGGCTGCTCTGAATTTTAATTCAAAAAAATTTGCATATGCATTGATTGAGAAACTAGAGAGTTGGTAGACAAACATTTTTTTTTTTAACGGAGAAGAAGATATTTTATTCCACTGAAAACATTGACGGGTACAAAGAAAAGTTCCCTAACCAGTGGTTAGGCAACCGTAATTCAAGAACAAGGTACCATAAACTAGTTTATGCCTAACGACTACAAATACATTAATCTTTCAACCAGGAACCAATGATCACCATAAGCGTATTCGCATGAGCCAAAACTATAAGAAATTCTGCAGTTATATTCGACAGAGATTTCAGCCACAGATCAGTCATCAAGGTCGCCACATATCCGCAAACTATATCCATAATGTATATGATTCAGCAACGGCTTCGATACTTCACTTGAGTCATATTGCCAACCCACGCTACTTGTACATACCTCCCGCAAAATTAGATTAAATCTGCAGCCATGAAAATCTTCCTGCAGTGTATAGCCAGAATCGACAGTATTGTGCAGCAATAGCAGGCCTCAATTAACCATACTCTCGGTATGGCAGACAAACATAACGTGTTAGAACCGTTTGATATCCTTGATCATGCTTCCCTTGTGATCGATAATTTAAAGAAAAAAAATATGTGGTTTTATTTTCCTTTTTTACGAAACACTGCAATATAAATTTTAATGAAATCAGAGTTGTTTAAAAATTTTGGTCATGTAAGCGGTTTAGACACTTGTTTGGATATAAAAAAGGATTAGTTACAAGACTAACTCACATTAATATATATCTAGACCTAAAATTGTTGATATCTAACTCACTATGACACTATCTAACACCAATTTAGGCCAATGATCTATATAGCCCAGCTAGTTTTAAATAACTATTACATATCATAGTGACAAAACTTTATTTTCACACTTCACATAACCATTACACACTGTTTTATAATAAAATATATATATAGTACAATGGACACTTAGTATTGAAGAACCGAACAAGTACCGTCTTTATATCAATACCAGTACTGTATTTGTTTATATAATTTCGTAACATGACGACATAAAATTCATTGAATACGGAGTCATATTAGCAACAAATCAATTGTTTGATAATATTAGTGTTTCTCTTTCGATACGTATGAAGTTCAAACCATGTCTCGCGACAACTTGTAAATGCAAATCGTGTCCCGCAACATCACATGGGTAACTACGACTTTAGTTCTCTATATATTAAAAAAGGCACACTTGAATAGTGAGAAAGATGACAACTTACACCACCACTATATTTCTAACATGCACGACATATATATCTCTATATTGGTAACTTACTAAACACACATATTTATTTATATACTCTTAATTAACAATGTTGGTGCTACATTGTCGTCAACGTGTCAGCAGATGAATTATTTAAAAGCAAAAAAAGTAAGAGACCACAAATGGAGATGCATGGCAAAAGTACAAGCGAGAAAGCACAGAAAACAACATGAGGCTGCGCAACAGAAAGAGGGGAGTGAGAAATGCCATTTCTAGCAGTCTCCCACGACGTTGGTTTGGTGAGACAGTTTCAATGCCGTTTGAATGAGTTTAATCAGAGCCCGCTTGATACCCTTCTTATAACTTCTTATTTTTTTTAGTGTGTATTTGATCTAACCATGTTACTGAATACAAGCTATTGATATCTATGGGTTCGAGAAATATATCAATATTTTGAAAATTGCTTTTCTAATCCTATTGACGGTTTTTCTAATAAGGACACCGCCCCCAAAGCCTCAGAAAACTTTGGCGAATGCCCTTTTTGGCAAAATCGCACAGAGCCTGGGTGAAACTTTTGATGTGTCTCCCCGCCAAAAGGCAGTTATTGAATGCTTGCAAATCCCCCATGCCTAGGATTTCCTGAATGTTATCCCGATCGAAGGTTTGGGCAAACCATGTCTGGGGTTGAATATAGGGCAATTCTCAAATATCGTTTGGCGATCCCCATGTACCATGAAGATGAAGTCTGTCCGATTTGCCGTAAGGCATTGAAAAAATACGGAGAACATGCGATTCACTGTAAAAGAGTTGCCTAGTTTCAAATATAGGCATAACTGGGTCCGGGACATTCTTTGGAACATTTTAAAAAAGGGCTGGGATCTCAGCAAAAAAGGAGGCTCCTGTGAATTTCCTCCGAGACCCCGCAGAAGGGAGATCCACCCTACGTTCAGCAGACCTGCTTGTCTATGGGTGGGCCGGGGGGAAACACGCTTGTGTCGACCTAACAGGTGTATCTCCCCTGGTTGGTTTGAGGGATAGTGGTTTTGTAGTATGGCAAGCGGTGACGTAAGCAGAGGCGAAGAAAGTTGAGAAACATGCTAAAGCTTGTGAGGAGAACCAACACGTTTTCGTACCCCTGACATTTGATACCTTTGGCTCCTTGGCACCAGAAGCCATCAGTTTCCTGACCAGAGTGCAACGGGTTATTCATAGCAGTGTCTCGGCGCCGCGAGGGCATGGGTTAGTTTTTAGTAGGTTAGGGTTTGCGATTCAGAAAAAGGTGACGGCGCAGCTTGTTGCCCGCTATCTTGATATAATTTTTCACTGTTATGTGTTAATAAAAAAGATCTATTATAGAAAGAAAAAAAAAAGAAAAAAAAACTAGTTTTTTTTTTTGAAAGGCGAATTTCTTGCTCCTTGTGAGACTTGAACTCAAGACCTCACACTTTTAGTGTATTAAAAGGCTTTGCCTCACCACTGGACCACCAACCCCAATGGAAAAAAAAAAGAAAACTAGTTATTTTATTTTTCGGTAAGCACGCACATTCCCTGAACAACACAAAACGACGTCGTCCCAGTCAAAACCATGACGTAGTAACGATTCTCATTCGATCCCAAATTCCCAAACACCCACTTCAAACCCTAAGATTCCAAAATCACACACACTTACACACACATACCAATACGGCGACATTTCACAGACTGTAATCCATGGATTCAGACGAAGGGAAGCTCTTCTTAGGAGGAATCGCATGGGAAACCACCGAAGAACGCCTCACCGATTACTTCTCCAAATACGGCGACGTTTCACAGACTGTTATTATGCGTGATAAGATCACTGGCCGTCCACGTGGCTTCGGTTTTGTCGTCTTCTCAGATCCCTCTGTTCTTGATTCTGTTCTTCAGGATCGCCACAACATTGATGGCCGCAATGTAAGAACTTATTATTCTTATTATTATTATTATTATTATTGTTTATGTTTATTAATTAATGTTTATTTTGTAACTGTTGTTTAATTGTTTCAAATTAGGGTTTTTAATTGTTACATTTAGCTCCAAAGTGAAAGTTACATTAGTACCAATTGATAGTAGAGCCTTAGGGTGAATGGAATGGGAACCCGAACCCGGGAGGTATCGGTAACCGGGAGGTATCGGTAACCCACGGGCGGTTTGGGGAAGGAAATTTTGACTGTAAATCTTTGAGCTCTTACCGATCATTGCGGACAAGATGGAGATTGCTGAAAAAGCTTTAATGTTTTAAAATTTAATTTGTTTTGGGGTTTTTTTGGTGAAAACTGGGACGGCATAGACGCGAAGTGCATTACTGGAAAACTGTGGAAAGTGGGGGAAAAGGTGATGTGGCGCTGATGTGGCAGACAGGGAAGTCTAATTAGTTTGGCTTTACTGCGGGTGGGTGTATGTGTATGAATATGGTGGTGTTTAGTAGTCCGTTGACGAGTTTATGGTTATGTATGTATAAATAAGCGAACTGCGTCGCCATATAATCTAATCTTTATATGTTAACAATATAAATGTTATGTTGCAACTTACAATACTTAAGTAAGTGATATCACCCCCTTCCCCTACTCCATTATAAATTGCGAGGCTCTTTTGTGTATTTGGCTCAAACCTGATCGGATTTGTTAACTGAGGTGAGCTTGAACTGAATCCACACGACCACACCCACAACCAGTGGTTAGCCAATGGCTGAGCGGATTAACTTATTAACTGAACTACCTTTCTTGATAACCAAAACAGCTGTAACCGAGCTGATCGGCTATCATAATCTGAAAAACTGAAACATTGGCTAGGTGATTGTATGCTTTGTGTGTGTTCTTTATACAATTGCGCGTTATATGAAATTATGAATATGTGCATGTATGAAAGGTGATGATTCAGTAGCTGGCTTTTTCTGTTTACATTTGACCAAAAACGATTTTGCAATTTATTTGCAGGTGGAAGCTAAAAGGGCTTTATCTAGAGAAGAACAACAAGCATCTAGGCCTGCAAACAATGCTAGCAGAAGCTCTGGAGGATCAGGAAATTACAGAACAAAAAAGATATTTGTTGGTGGATTGCCTTCCACATTAACAGAAGAGCAGTTCCGTCAATATTTTGAAAGTTATGGAGATGTAACCGATGTAGTAATTATGTTTGACCAAAATACCAACAGACCTCGTGGATTTGGCTTCATTTCTTTTGACACAGAAGATGCTGTTGATAGAGTCCTTCAAAAGACTTTCCATGAACTGAACAATAAGCTAGTGGAGGTTAAACGAGCACTCCCTAAAGATGCTAATCCAGGTGGTGGAGGTGGTGGTGGCGGAGGGCGAGGTGGAGGTTATCAAGGTAACAATGCTGGATCATTTGATAGTCAAATGGATGGTAATAGATTCATGCAGCAAAACTCTGGTGGTGGTTACCCTGCGTATTCGGGATATGGTCAACCAAGTTATGGTTTTGGTGCACCGAATGCTGGTGCTGGTTATGGTGGTTATGGAAGTTATGGTGTCGGCGGTTATGGTGGTCCTGCAGGAGCATATGGGAACCCTAATGTAGGTAGTAATCCAAATGCATTAAAAAGCCCGTGGGTTGGTCAGACTCCTGGTTATGGCGCTACAGGCTATGGTGCAAATGTAGGCTATGGGGCTAATGTTCTTTGGAATTCAGGTGCTGTTGGTGGTGGTGGTGTGGTTCCCGCACCAGTCGGTCAATCTCCAAGTGGTGGTTCTAGCTATGGGAACCAAGGTTATGGGTATAGCGGTTATGGTACTAGTGATGGATACAATACAAATGCTGGTGGATATGCGGCAGCTGGCAGCCGATCTGGGCCAGGCGGTGCTGCAAATAGCGTGGCCACAAGTGGCGGAGATCAACAAGGACATTTGACGGGCCCGTATAACGGCCAGCCTGGTTACTCTAATGCCGGCTGGAGATCAGATTCTTGAAAAGCTTTTGATTTGCTTGATGATGACAAACTCAAAACTGGTTGGATTGTCTGAATCTTTGGTAGCATGTTTCAGTGGTTATTAACTTATTTTGGTAGCATTTACCTTTTCTAGTGTATCTGGCATTATAAGTTTCTTTGCTTAATTTGTAGCGTCTTAACTCGATTATGTGTTAGTTGATTTGTTTGTTGATTCTTATCGTTGTGTTCGATCAGGTAGGTATATTCATTGTTAGGATACTGGTTACCCCCTGTTATTTTCTCTTTGTTTTTGCAGGAAAATAACAAAGTCATGAAGATTAAAGACATGAAAACCCGATCAAGAATGTAAATATTGGACGTGTATAGCAAGAATTCAGTTTATTGTTTAGTTTAAACTTAAAAGTTTAAAATTTTTTTATTGCTTCAGGTTAATTTATAGCTTCAGATTAAAGCATGTAATTTATTTTTTTGTATATGTCGGCCCAAACAATTTAATTCAATTCTGTTATTTTCACAAATAATTAGTGTTTTCAATGAAGTTTGAAAATGATTTAAGAAGTTTTATACACATAATATATTTCGGGTGAATTTGGATATGTTTAATATTGTCACTGAATTTCTACATGTTTGACCTGTGACACTTGAACATAACACATCAACCCGTTTAGAAGTAAATGAGTTTAAATTGCGACCAATCAATTCTTGATTCAGTTACAACAGGTCGTGTTGGCTATTTTTAGATCCGACCACGCCTTCCCAGTCTTCCCATTTAAGAAAGACATGATATAACAAGGGGCGGATCCAACTCACTTTTGTGGGTTCTCAAGAACCCAAACGGTTTAGAAAAAACAGTTTAAAAAATAGCAAGAACCTTGTATAATTTGGAAAAAAAATTACCAAATGGAACCCACTGAAATTAAAAAATCGTGGATTCTTGAATCCGCCATTGAATAGGACAATGGATGGGGCGTATTCATTGTCCTTTTCAATTCAAGTTTAAGTGTTAGGCCCAATAATTATCTAGGAGTTATTATCAGAACAATTAGATTTATTTCACTATCATCATCTTGGTTATATGAATTTTATGATCATGTTTATACATGAAAGATGCAATTTATTTAGATTCTAGGCCTTGTCAAGTATCTTGTAATTAATCTTTTTGGTTACCGTCGAAAGTGTCGTAAAATGGAGAAACATATTATTTTAAACAAAAGTTGATATATGAGTAAGCAAAATGACAAACATAAACTTTCCATACGTCACAAAAAAATATTTGTAAAATAGGGTGGACGGGTCGATGTTGAAACAAATTGTTTCTTTTAGAGAAAATCAGGTAAGGGATTATTTGTTTATCTTAAATTGCACTTTGCTAATTGCTATCATGATGATCATTTTGTGATACTTTAATCCAAACACTATATCTTTCTAACGGTTTATACATTTTTTTTAAATATTTTTATAGTTGAATATGTTGTTATCTTTTGCTAAGATGAAGTTTGTGTTCACCTTACTAATTTAGCAATTGATCTTTAACCATGGCTTTTGATACCTTCGACTCCTTGGCACTGGAAGCTATCCATTTTTTGATTTGGGTCTAACGGGTTATTTATAGCAATGTCTCGACTCCAAGTGGGCGCAGCTTGTTGCCCGCATACATGTTATTTTGATGTAATTTTCACATATGGATTTTTTTTGAACGGGGACTTTCTTTTGAGTGGCCCATTGTCATGATGCCTACCGAAGTCATCACCCTGCCAAAGCTGGCCGAACTCCGTGTCAAATTGGATCCGGGCCGGTTTGTTAGCCTTGGTGGCGTTTCCCCAGAAACCGTACTGCCTCCACACGAGTTGTCTCGCTGAAGTAACAGTCGGATGAAAACCGGGGTGACGCTCAGGATCGAACCCCCTTGGTGGTTAGTCATCATCATTGCGCACTATTGCCTCACTATTTGATGCAGATGGGGATCGAACCTAAGTCTCCTAAGGAGAACTCAAGTCTTTCCAATACCTGATTTATAGATCCAGTGGCGAAGGATAATTGGGGCCAAGGGGTGCCCCGGCCCCCACTGTTTTTTTGTTCAGTGGTTGAACTTTGCGATTTTCGTAGGTAATTTTTATATGAAATGAGACTGGCCTCCATCGATAGGAAAAAATTTGGGTCACATGATTTTTGACCCCATCACTATTTTTTTCAAGCTTCCTCACTGTATACATTATTGGCACATATGAAATGAAATTAGTCTTTTTTTTAATCTTAACCATTTAGTGCAATATGGGTGACCTACACCCAATTTTTAATTGGGGGGATCTTGATTAAACGTATGAATTAAATTTATTTAAAACTACATAACGATTGTAAGATACTATTGTTAAAATGAGTATGACACAATCATTTCGTGATTTGCGTCATACGAGTGTGGTAAGACCAAGAGTAGTGGGGGTGTGACCCAACCCTCGTGACCCACATGACCGGCCTCTACACCACCCACACATGCGTGACCCTCCTCGTGACCCTTGGCCGTTATCCACCTCACAATCCTAACTTCTGCCTTCTCCCTTTTTTTTCAATGTTGTGTGGCCCTTTTGTGGGTGTAAGTTTTATTTTTTAGGGACGGGACACTACACTTGAATTTTTCAACTTCACTGATTTTCACCAATCTTGCACTGCCACATCACTTCACTGATTTATAGTTATGTAGGTAGCACTACTTTGAACTACCCAACCCATAAAAAACAAAAAAAAACCCTCGTAAAACCTACCAAACCACTACCCGTGTTACTCGGGCCAATGTTATCATGCTGGTAGAGGGTACCGGCACCGTTTGCTGGTAGTGCCCTGCCCACCCGTAGTTAACTAAAAAACATTAATCATGGTGTAATGATGAGGGGTGTATGGCCATGTTGACCACTCACTCCACATGGCGTCTACATGTCATTTCTTTCAATTTTAATTAGGTGTGGCCAAGTTACTCTCACACCCACTACAGGTGGTCTAAGTCGTAATGGTTATTCTTAAATGCATATCCAAATGGCCGGTCAAATTTTCTACTTCTTTGACTTTGCCAATACTTTTTTTGATCGGCCAACAAATCAAACCTGAGATACTCTCGAGACACCTTTTCCACAAATCAAGTACTCCGAGAGTAACCTGAGTCGTCAAAAACCGATTCCATAGAAAACCCGGTAACCCACCCACCCATAGACACGACGATGAAATTACCGGTAAAATCCGTATGCCTCAAGAATCGAACCCGTAATCTACATGTCTTCTTCTAATACTGCCACCAATGCTTCTATCATTACACTGTACTATTTGCGACTTTGCCAATACTATTTTCCATTTTCTACTTTTTCTAAATTTGTAATTGACTAGTGAAGCAAGTTGCAACAATTAATAATATCGACACCATCATGAAAGAAATTTCAAGTAACATTAAAGTAATATTATTTACTTTTTACAAAACAACTAACATGTTTGACTTATATTGTTTTAAAAAGTTTTAAAAACGTGATCCAAAACAAAGAGGTAGGGATAATGAGGGCAATTTAGTAAATTCAAACGAAAAGAACCAAACGAAAAAGGACATTATAGCATAAATGTAGACAAGTGAAAAGGACTAAAATGAATTGTTAAAACTTAAAAGACAACAATTTCTTTGTTTCAATATAATTTTGCCAAGTTACAAGAACATAGATGTCTATAAAAACCGAACCCTACATACATATTTCTTGCATTCGTTCTTGCTCTTTGCATGATGGAAAGCGAGAAAGGAATAGATCAAAATTTTACGCAAGACGGGACTACTGATCTTAAGGGTAGACGCGCACAAAGATCAACGACCGGAGGATGGAGAGCGTGTTATTATATGTTAGGTAAGTGAAGTAACATCTTTATAGTATCATATGTGTATGTTATGTTGGTTTAGCTTATAGATAGGTTGATCATAGTATCATGTATCTTTCTAACTAGAGTGAAATACCATTTTGCAGTGTGATATAAAAAAAAATGTGTTATCAGTTCCTCAACTATCATATATAGGAAACCTGAAACCTCATTATATGTTTTCTTCTTAAATATTGATATTGTTACTAGCATATATATATGAACCTACAATGGAGGATATAGAAATGTTTTTCAGTAGTAACGTTTTTCATTTTATTCATTTTAGTAGCAACGTTTTCCAAATTTCGTAAAATAACCAAATTTTCCACTACGTGCGCCAAGTTGAGCCGCAACGGACGCGACACCTGCTTCTTCATTAGGTCCGCCCCTGTGAACCTACTACAAATTTAGGGACACTGATTCACTTAATGTAAGCACATACACAAAATTAAAACATGTATTACGTACGAGGGGGTTCTTTCCATATCGTATACCAGTATACCACTTAAGGGTGTTTAATAGGTCGTGCTCATGGGTTGCGGGTCAAACCCGACGACATGAGCTTTCAGTGGTTGACTCGAACACTACCCGAACCATATAAGTTCATGCTTGACTAGAGCATATTTCATTTGGGAAAACACGATTAAGAGTTTACAAGTAACATAATTAAAGGTAAAAGTATAAAAAATGGTTACTTTTGAAGCACTTTTTATTTGCATGAAAAATATTAATAGAATTTGGTTTGCAGGGTATGAAGTTTGTGAAAGATTGGCGTACTATGGAATAGCAACAAATTTGGTGTTGTATTTGACAACAAATTTACATGAAGGCACTGTTAAATCGTCAAACAATGTCACAAACTGGGTTGGGACCGTGTGGATGACTCCTCTATTGGGTGCATATATTGCTGACACATATTTGGGTCGATACTGGACTTTCATGATTGCTTCGGTCATTTATTTGGTGGTAAGCATATGATTTTGTATATGCTCTAGGCCAAGCCCAAGATTTAGGACTCGTGAATCTTGCGGGTTTTTTTTTCATGGGAGGGGGGACAACAACAGGGTTAACACTCTTTTCGCCTTTCAATAAAAGTCTGTTTAGTTTTAATTAATACCTAATATTTTTACTTAGTTGATTAATGTCCATATAATCATAAGAGATGTTGATTTTTTTTTTAAAAAGGTAGAGATTTTTAAGGAACTTTGCCTTAATAAAACGAAACTAGGAAATCAAAACTAAGAATAGGATAGTTGTTTCGATTTTAAATCAAACATATGGATTTAATACAAGTTAACCAAATCCCTCACCCAAACTATATTGCACTCCATGTCCAAAATCACATAAGTTAATACCATTGCATGCACATCTAGTCTACCATTTGGATACGTCTATTCAGCCTTTGTCTTTCACAATAATATGGTTATTTATGTATTGAAAGCTTGCTTATTCGTTTTAAACTTGTTAATGTCCCACATACATCTATATTTTACTACTCACAAGTCCAATTAAGACATCTACAACAACTGGATTACTACCCATCAACTCGTTTGAACATTTAGATAAAAGCCGGTGTTTGGCTTACAAGATTGTAATTATGTGTGGGCTAGGCTTACGAGTTTAACACGAATAATTTATGAATTCTATCCGGGTTGAAAAGTTCAACCTACCAACATGGGCGGTTCTTCACTAGGGCCAGACCGGGCCTCGGCCCACCCAGTTTATTCGTTTCATAGTGTAAATTTTACTGAAAATTTCCAAAAAAAAAATTATATGTATTGAGTCCGGCCCTACCAGATTGAGCCCGACCTTACTAGGTTTTTTGTTCAACATCCGCCACTACCTACCAACCCAAAACCCGTAACCATATACGAGCAATAAGCAATCTCTTTGTTATAGTCTGTAAGCCTCAATCCATTTTTTCATTGGGCCTAAGGCCTGTGTAGAATAATGAGCTTAATAATATGTCTTCTTGTTTAACAGGGTATGTGCCTTTTGACTTTAGTGGTTTCATTACCATCACTAAAGCCACCAACATGTGGTAAAAATGTGAGTTACCTAGATTGTGACAAAAGAGCCTCTTCATTCCAAGTTGGTATCTTCTATTGTGCACTATACATTATTGCAATAGGAACAGGTGGAACCAAGCCCAATATCTCCACAATGGGTGCAGACCAGTTTGATGATTTTGAGCCCAAAGAAAGGGCCCATAAGCTCACTTTCTTCAACTGGTGGGTGTTTAGCGTTTTCGTTGGTACCCTTTTCTCAAGTACATTCTTGGTGTACATTCAAGATACCGTAGATTGGGGGTTAGGCTACGGTATCCCTACAGTCGCGCTACTTGTGGCTATAATAGCATTTGTGTTTGGAACACCGGTTTATAGACACAAACCAAGAGTTGAAAGCCCGTTTACTCGAATGGCTAAGGTACTAGTCGCGGCTGCAAGAAAGTGGAATGTTAATGTACCCGTTGATCCGAAAGATCTCTATGAGTTGAATTTGGACGAGTATGCTAGTCCCGGGAAGTATAGAATTGATCATTCATCTTCATTAAGGTAAGCTCATTTGGTCATTTTGTATTTACACATTTGTTATCCAAACTAATGTGAATGCATAACCTTTTTAACCATTTTAACATATAGATTTCTAGACAAAGCCGCGGTGAGGGTTGAAGAACCAGCTTCTGAATGGAAGCAATGTCCGGTGACACACGTGGAGCAAACGAAGCAAATGGTGAAAATGATCCCGATCTTATGTGCAACATTCATTCCTAGCACACTAATGGCCCAAACCAACACACTTTTCATCAAACAAGGCACCACGTTGATTAGGTCCATGGGCCCGAATTTTGAAATCCCACCGGCTAGTTTATCTGTTTTTCTTACAATCTCTATGCTTATTAGCATTGCGGTTTATGACCGCCTCTTTGTTCCTTTCGTTCGAAAGTACACAAAGAACCCAAGAGGTATCACTATGTTGCAACGAATGATAGTTGGGTTAATCATGCATATCATCACTATGATTGTCGCTTGTCTTGTCGAAAGACATCGACTAAGCGTTGCTAAAGATCATGGTATAGTTAAACCCGGGCAAATTGTGCCTCTAAGGATATACATTCTTCTTCCCCAATTCGTGTTGATGGGCGTTGCTGATTGTTTCTTAGAAGTCGCGAAATTCGAGTTTTTCTACGATCAAGCGCCCGAAGGAATGAAAAGTCTAGGGACTGCTTATTTCACGACTAGTTTTGGCATCGGGTATTTTCTTAGCAGTTTCATCTTATCGACTGTTGCTAATGTTACAAAGAGGAATGGACACCACGGTTGGATCCTAAACAACCTTAACGTGTCACATCTGGATTATTATTACGCATTTTATGCGGTTTTGAGCTTTGTGAACTTCCTTTTCTTCCTTGTCGTCGTTAAAAACTTTGACTACAATGTCGAAGTTAATGAAGTTGACCAAGTTTCGAAAGAAGATATTGGAAAGATCGTCGAATAAAGTTACGATGTTGAGCAATATGTTTTTACTTAGGAGTGGATGCCTATAGGATTAGAGATTGTTAGCTTAAAGCTATTATGTATATTTGATTGTATAATTTGGGTTTTGCTCGTTATTCCATTAATCATAAATACTGCTTTTAAGTTTTAATCACGGCTTTTTATGTTTGCTTAATAATGAGGTGTCAAAATCTTGTTGCGACGAGCTCCTCATGCCTTCTGAAGAAACAATAGATATATCGAGATTAAGACTAATCCCGAGTGGTTAATACCCTTGTTTATCCAGGAGTTATCCTTTACCCAAATCGTTAGTTAAACCCGAGACGTAAAGTAAGAATGAGTGTGTGTGTGTGTGTGTGTGTGTGCGCGTATGTGAGAGAATGAACAAGAAGTTGTAAGTGGTTCGGTCAAGTTCGACCTACGTCCACTGTGAAGAGCTAGTCGTATATTACTTTGGAGTTTACAAAGTGGTACAAAGATGTCCTAGCTCTCTAGTACAAGTAATAATTTTCGGATCCCTTGCAAGGGAGTTGATGTCTTCTATTTATAGGAAAAGTCATGGGCCTAGTGAAGCGGCCCACAAGGAGCATATCCGATATGGGCTTGGACTTGGGCTTGGTGCAACTGGGCCAGTAAAATGGCGGGAAAAGAAAGACCATGCTTGCTGACGTCACGAGCCGTTGATCAGCTCTGCCAAGTTGACACGTGGCACGCTCTGATAGGATGCCGGCGGCATGCTGTCTGACACGGTATGGTTGACTTACCTGCTGGCGTTTGACGTGACGTTTGACAGCAGGTAAGCATGTCTTCCGAGTACTGTAGATAACAGCATGGAAGCAGTCAAGTCGCTGTTCATGTCAGCGGTGGTTGGACTAACTGTGACACGTGTCGTCGTTTGGTTGGCGCATGCTCTGTCCCAGATCCGAGTGAATCTTCCTGATCCTTGATCTTCCGTACCTCGTACCAAAAGCTGGTTATGAATGAATATTCCGCCCGTGCGCGGACGCGCATCTATTCTCCTGAAGTAGTGATGTGCATGGGGTTGGATCACGTGCCTATTGGTCCTTTATGCGAAGTGAGTTCCGCCTCAGGGTTCCGCGGGCTGTGGACGATTCCTAGCGCTGGAACCAGTTGGCGCCAGGATTATTCTAAAGAGGGATAAGGATGCCGCCTCCGCTAGGATTACTCTCCCTATCCCTTCACCTTCCCATAAGATTAAGGGCTGTGATTTCCCATTCCTCTTATTTTGCTACATTCTCACGATTCATTTAGTTAATTAAATATGTAAATAAGTTATTTTGCTACATAATTTTGTTTTTCTTGTTATTAAACAATTCTCGTCATACTAATAAATTTTACTTATATATAAGTTTCTTTTTTAAAGGCTCATTTTTACTTGTCACACAGAGTTTCTGAATTTACAAACTGACCATATAAAGATACTTTACACTAAATGGTATCATTCACATATGACAATTCCTCTTATATGTATTATTACTAAATATACAATAAGGCTAAGTCGGTGGTTATAGCACTTGCCACCGACTAGTACGTCCAGGTGTCACATTATAGTTGGACACGTTTCAGGCTTTTTTCCTGCAACCAGCACGCACCACCACCGCTCACTAGGTCGTCAACCACAATCACTTTTGCACCCACCGTGACAAAAAAAAACAAGTACAAATGAGTCTAGAGGTTTTTACGTCAAAAATATATCTTGGAAGACTTTCAATCCCATTTGTTTTTATTACATTTTAGCACTGATTCTTACGTGTTTGACCTATTATAGATTAAATATCATGAAATCAATGAGTTGTAATTACCACCGATTAATTTTTTTTAAGAGAAACTTTCATTAGCACCAAAAGTAAGCTATCCCCAAGGTGGAGATAACAAGCGAAAAACCAGAACGTCTAAAACTATTACATCAAATCAAAATTAGACCATCTAACCCAATCCACTATACCATCTTTGAATCTATGTTTATACCAAAGAAAAGCCAAAGTCTTGATATTCGTCACTATCTTCACTACCTTCAAATCCACATTGGAAAACACCTTGTCATTTCTAGCCTTCCACAACACCCAACAAGCGATAATGATGACCCCTTTAAGCACTTCCTTCTTTTTACCCATCGCTCCACACAATTCATGTATCATCACCAAATCTTCAACATGAAACGCATAAATATCCGGAAATCGACACCATCTAGAGATACCATACCATACTCCTGTCGAAAAACCACAACCCGTAAACATATGTTCCGCAGATTCTTCCTCGTTGGCACACCATTCACACAACGGATTACCACTGGTTAATTATATGTTTATTTAATTATATACATGAAAGCTTTAATCAAGCGTAAACAAAAATTGAAGAGCCTTGGCGATGATTTATGTGGATTCTATGACTTGTCAAGTATCTTGTAAATATTCTATTTTTAATTGTTGCTGTCATAGGTCGTAATCATCATTCATCAAGGTATAATAATAATATAATAAGGCCAGGTGTAATTGATCGTGAATTAGGGCGTGGATTGGTGGAAAATGCCCTAAAACGCTAGGGCACATCGCCTCCTGGCATTTTGAGTGGCTTTTCTTCTTTGGCGTGAAATTAATCATGTTCAATTTTGGCATGAATTATGTTTCTTTTTGGCGTGGAATTAATCATGTTCAATTTTGGCATGAAATCATGAATTATGTTTCTTTTTTGGGAGCCAATCAAATAACTCCATTTGGAGTGTAAGGCGTGAATTATTGTTTCCAGTATAGGTGGTCTAGGAGAAAAGATAATGTATATACGCAAAAGTAGATGGATCAGTAAGCAAAATGATAAAAGTGAACTTTTCATACGTAACATAATATTTATAAAGAAATAATTATGAAACTAAAGTAATACTTTTTTTATGTCACTTGTCTTAATAATTTATTTATGAAATTATGATTTATGTATTACATCTGTGTATCATACATTATTTATGAACTCCAAGACTTTAATCTGAAAAGTATGATGTAAATAACCCTTTAGAGCATAAATCTCTTGGGGATTACTCTTATTGACAGAGAATGTCATCAACATAAAAAACATGAACTTTAGAATCACCCATAGACTTTGAGAACAAGGACTAATCATTAGAGAACGAACAAAACTTTTTTGCTTAAAAAGTGTTACAGAGACTTCATTCGAGCAAGATGTGCACAAGTAGAATTAGAATGAGGTTTTATAAGTTATCGAGTGTTAATCATTTACAAAAAAATCTTTATAAAAAACGGCATATTCCTTTTAGAGAAAATTACACAGATTGTCCTTTAGTTTTTCCTGAAATTGCATCCTATGTCATTTTTTCGAATTTTTGACTCCTTATGTCCTTTGTTTTATACACTTGTTACACCGTTTGTCTTTTAAGCCCAACCACGTTAAAAAAGTCTGTTAAGTAGATCACGTGCCCCTCACGTGAGGGGCAATATTGTCTTTTCATCAAGCCATCATCTCCCTGCCACCTTATAACGTTCGAAAAAAATTAGGGGTTTTATATCAGATCAAAAATTAGGGTTTTTTATCACAATAAAAAATTTAGGGCTTGGCAACGATGGTGTATTGTAGGTGTGGAATGCTGGCGATGATTCGAACATCAACAACAGCAAAAAACCCAGGTAGAAGATTCTATTGTTGTCCAATCGGTTGTGGTTTTATTGGTTGGTTTGAACAGACGCAATATGTAGAGTCTAACTTTCAGACTGCTAATTTGCTTCGAAAGCTTCATGAAAGTCAAGAGGAATCAAGGAAACTGAGAAGCAAGCTTTGGATTAGTTGGATTTTCTTCGTTTTTTTTCTGTTATTGTTGTAGTTTATTTTTCTTGAATAGTTAGTTGAAATGTACTTGAAAGGACCTACAATGGTTATGAAATGTAAGATATTTTGGTTATGAAATGTAAGAAATCTTGTTATGAAATGGTTATGTATTGTCAGAATTTTGATTGTCATAGTTTATGGTATATGGGTCATGAATTAGTCTCTGCACAAATAACAAATCTGTTTTCAAATGGGTCAAAACCTGGACAACAACAAGCATTAACCAAGCTGTGTTCAGATCAGAAACAACAACAACCATTCACAAATAGCTGTATTCAGATCAGAAACAACAACAACCATTGACAAAATAGCTGTATTCAGATCAGAAACAACAACAACCATTGACAAATCAAAGTCTAATGGGTCAAAAACCTGGACAACAACAAGCATTAAGAAAACCTGTATTCATACCTGTTTACAAATGGGTCAAAAGCTGTATTCAGATCAGAAACAACAACAACCATTGACAGACTTCAGTCAAACAAACATCAAACCATAACAGATTAAAACCATAACATACTTCATTAAAACATAAACATTAAAGTCAACATACCATACCAAATTAAAGTCAACATACCAGATCATTACAAAACATAATATAGTAATTAAAGTCAACAAAACATAAATCACCAAATTAAAGTCAACACAACAACACACTAAGCTTGAACTTGTCCCTTGCAGGTCCTGCTATTGTGCCCCACATTCAAACATTTTTTCAATTTCTTGGGGATCCCTATTTTTGACAACTTTCCTCCTTTTGTTGCATCCTCCAATTCAACAGAAGACTTCTTTATAACCTTCTTTGGCCTGCCAATGGGCTTATGATGGTAGGGTGCAGTTAGAGTAGTTGGGACATTAGACTTAGGCCACATTGTCCTTCCATTGATAGGATAAATCTTGTAGTTGTAGACCTCCTTCCACCTAGCAACTGTATAGACAGGATGAGCATATGTCTCTGGTAGTTCTGTTTCCCTACCACTATACATGTTCTTGTTCCAGATTGCAGCCACAATATGTTTGCATCGCATCCCAGTGATCTCATACTTCCTGCAAGTGCATTCTCTCTTTCTCAAATCCACCACAACACCAAAACCTGCTGCCCCCTAACCTGGTTATGATCTTCCCCATTCCACAACACACTGCACCTACTGGCTTGCTCCTTAATTTCTTCAAACTTTATGGTAGCTTTAGGTGTTAATGGTCCATCAGCATTGTCTATCAGGTGAAGCACATTCATAATCCTTCTCATTAGATACTCTCTAATGTACTCCAACATAGTAATAATTGGCTTGTCTCTTGCATCTACCAGCTGGGAATTAAAGCTTTCACACATGTTGTTCAATAGCACATCTGATATTGCCCTCCCTATAATATGAATAATGAAAAACATTAATGTAACTGTTTAAAGGACAATGGAAAACAATAAATCAGAAAACTTACCACTGAAATGTGATTTGGACCAGTGTTTTGGTGGGATGGCAGACAACCACTGCATTGCTTCAACATTAAAATCTTTCAAATCTTTCATATTTTGCTCAAAATATTGAACTGTTGATGATGAGGCCAGCTTCCACAGATGATCCTTGTATGCTTTACCCTTGAACCTCAGTTTCATATTCTCATGAATATGTCTGAGGCAAAACCTATGTTCAGCATATGGAAACAGTTTCTCTATTGCAGGAATAATACCCTAAACAATTTGCAACATTTTATGTATTCAGTAATATGTAATACCCTAAACAAAGTAATAAAGTAAATAAGGGACTCACCTTTTGTCTGTCACTAATGAAGGTGAAGTATGAGTCAGTCTGCAAATCAATGTCATCAGCTAGGCATTCTAGGAACCATGTCCAAGAGTTCAAACTCTCAGCCTCCACAACTGCATATGCTAAGGGGTATATCCCATTATTAGGGTCAACACCACAGCAGACAACACCTGACCTGGGTATGGACCCTTAACAAAAGCACCATCAAGACCCAATAAAGGTCTACCAATAGCCTTGAACCCCTTCTTTAGTGACCCCAAACAAATGTAAATCCTCTTGAACTTCCTTGTTTCTGAATTTGGATCTGCACATGGTTCTACTTCAATATGAACTGTTGTACCTGGATTGGTGTTCATCAGTTCACCACAATAATCCCTCAAGACACTGTATTGTGCTTGATAATCACCATGTAGCTTTGTAAGGGCTTTTGTTTTAGCTCTAAAGGCTTTCATCTTTGATATCCCAATCTCAAACTTCCTCTGAAATTGCTCTTGAACTGCCTTAACAGGTATGTTAGGGTTTTCCTCAATCTGATGCATCATCTGTTTGCTAAGAAAGGTAGATGTGCAATGATAAACAGATCTACTTTGAAGACACTTGTGTTAAGTGACAAGAGTACTCACCCTCCAACTTTCTGCAACTCCCTCTTTGGTAACAAGAATGCTCCATGGACAACACACTTCATTGGGGTTAGATTTATTCCCTCTTCCACCAACATTAACTTGTTTGTCCTTTTCCCCTTTACTTTTTACACCAACTCCTTTAGTTTTATCAGATTTCACCTTAGGTCCTTTGACTTTTACATTGACTTTACCCTTCCCTTTAATGTTTGACTTTGACTTAGCACCTATGTCAGCATGGTTATGAATGGCAACTGCATCAACATGAAAATTAGGCATATTCCCTCTGCAAATTGCCCTCACCCTAACTAAATCATCCTTCACAATCCTAAGTTCTCTTCTAGTTTCAACTGCATGCAGTTTAATCAACTCTTTGGCCTCCATTTTACTTCCAAAAATCTGGCCACAATAGAAGTTACTGTTGTTCTCATTAGCCTTCCTTAAATCCCTAAGGATTTTCTTCCTAACCCTTGATGCATCATCATCAGACTCACTGCCACTATCAAAATCATTGCACAATACATCATCCTCAACTCCCTCAGATGGTCCCTCATTATTATTCTCATCATGCCCTATATCAATGTTAAGTTTAAAATCCCTCATGTCCACTTCCACATCATCCTTACAAGTATCCTCACCATCAAAATCACTATCATCATTGTCACTGTCTTTTTCCTGACTTTCATCTACATCATCCATACTAATGTCATCATCATTTTTTCCAACATTCTTATGTTTATCATTGTCTATCTTCTTATTTTTATGTTTATTATTGTCTATCTTCTTATCTTTAGGTTTATCATTGTCTATCTTCTTATCAACATTAGACCTAGACCCAAAGAAAGGATCAAAATCCTCACTAAAAACAGCATCATAAATCTCTGCAGGGGGTAATTCCACTGCAAGGGGTGTTGGTTAAGTTATACATTCACCAAATTCATCCATGTAAAAAGTATTTGTATACCCAAATTCAACATAAACCTTCATCACCAAGCTACTGTTATTCCATACAAACTTCACAAATTTCCCAACATCAGCATCGTTGCCTAATGTTTTAAGACCAGTATCTAAGTCCCCATTTGGCTCAACATAATGATAAAACCTAACCATTTCAACAGAATAATCTAGCTTCTCTACTATTTGATCTAGTGTGTTAACACAGAAATAATGTTGATTAAGCAGATCAACAAGGCTAACCTTCCCTTCCAAATACTCTCTGCCATTGCCCTGTCCCTGTGTGAAATGTCCTCCATGATGCAGTTCAATAGAAAACAACCCATCATATGTGCCTGTTAACAACCAGTGAACTTACATTATATTATGCTCAAATTTAATATCAAAAAAATTAAAACTTTAACACACACTTACTTACCATAGATACCATCAATATCTTCCTGTTCTAGATCGTCTCGTATGTAAAAGCGTTCATCTCTCACATCAGAGCTTAGTGCCCGACTATTGAAATCCATTGTCGTCTTCCTCTTTGTGTAATTTTGGGCGGGAATCGTTAGGGTTAAGTGTGATGAAGATGATGGTTTTGGTTAGGTGTTATGTGTGTTATGGAATTCACAGGTATAATATAAACGTTCAAATGGTTTGATGAAAAGACAATATTGCCCCTCACGTGAGGGGCACGTGATCTACTTAACAGACTTTTTTAACGTGGTTGGGCTTAAAGGACAAACGGTGTAACAAGTGTATAAAACAAAGGACACAAGGAGTCAAAAATTCGAAAAAATGATATAGGATGCAATTTCAGGTAAAACTAAAGGACAATCTGTGTAATTTTCTCTTCCTTTTATGTACACACATTTTATCACTTCATATTAGATTTATCTATCCCGAGAAGCTCCCGGAGAATAAACTAATTTTAGAATATAATTATATAATTTGGTGATTACACATGTGAGAAGATCATTTTTTTAAACTAAATGAATTAAAATACTAAGGTGAACTTGAAACGTTAGTAACTAAAGACGATATTATGTTAACCTGAATCATCTACGAAACTTTAAGTCGAGACGTGAATTTATACCAATATATATGAAAATAAGCACGTGAGAAAATCGTTTTTAAGTAAAAGAATGAAACTACGGGGTGAACTTGAAACGTTAGAAACTAAAAGGGGTGAACAGGGTCGGCTTAAGAGGGGTATTTTGAAGCTAGGGCTTTGGGCCCTGCAATTCAATAGGGGCTCCAAAATTTTAAAGGTTTTTTTATATTATATGGTAGGTATATATTTTTTTTTTTTTTGTAATCAAAGACTTTAAGCTTAATCTCTATAGTCTACGTGTCTTATTTATTGTATTTATCATGTAAATAGTTCTAAACTTCTAATCCTTTAATTATTGTTATCTTCACATTTTATGTTTTTTTTAGTTTAATCAAAGAGCCCCCATTTTAGTATTTGCTTTCGGCCGCCAGAAGGGTTGAGCCAGCCCTGCGTGAAAATGATAATTCATAATAATTTTATCTTGACTAAGTTGATTATGTTTAAATACATTTAAACGTGTATTGACACTCAATGTGTGACCCTATAGGATGATCATATGTCAATGGTAACGTCGTTATATTGTGCCTTGGGTATATAGATCCAACTATTGGTATGTGAGTAGTGCTCATATAGTACCCAACAATGGATAGGTGGGTGCTGCCTTGGGTAAACGTAGATACTTAGGGGTTGTTTGTTTCAGCTCTTAATAGGACACATGTCTGAAGGGGTAAGCATTATACTGAGTTTGAATAGTTCAGACCTCTTACTGGTTCAACACTTAATAGTTCAGACTTCTTATTGGTTCAACGCTTACCCATTCAAAAGTTGACAAACGGCTCCTTAGACTTGGCTTCATGTATGTTTTACATATATACGTCATATGGGTGTTGTAACGAATATGCTTAAATGTGTATCTAAACGGCCATTGAATCTATTGTTCATCTTCTACTTACTAATGTTATTTGTTATGACATCTATATAAGATAATATTTTGATATTATCTGAATGCATTTTCGATAACTTCCAAACTTGTATGAACTGTTTTATTCTAGCTTATATATTATATATTACTAAATCTTATATGTTAGATAAATTGTAGCATAAAGTGACACATTTGTAAATATATTCATCAAAACTGTCACATCTAAGTTGTAGTTCATATAAGCCTTTTCCATGTCTTATTAGCAACCAAGGGAATCAAATGTTGCCGAATTGTGCTAGTAATCAGCACGTCTCCCACATGACTTATGATCCAAAAACAAAGAGGTAGGCATGAGGGACAATTTAGTAAATTCCAACTAAAAGAAACAAACGAAAATGATATTATAGTTACCCTAGTGATGTATGAGAGGAAGGTTTACAAGAGAAAATGACTAAAATAGATAGTTAAAAACAAGAATGTTTTTGTTTCCATATGATTTGGCAAAGTTCCAAGCAAGAATGTAGACGTTTATAAAAACCCAAACATTCATTAGCATACCCACTTCTGGTTCTTGTTCTTGTTCTTTTCGTGTGATGGGATCCATGGAATACGAGAAGGAATAGACCAAAACTTTACAGAAGATGGAACTATCGATCTTAAAGGTAGACGTGTCTTAAGATCAACCACAGGGAGATGGAAAGCGTGTTATTACATGCTAGGTAAGTCGCGCAACATCTTTACAATATCATATAGCATGTATGATATGTTTCAGAATTTCAGTTGTTAGTTATATTGGTTTAGTATATCACTACATTTATAAAAGTTTTGTGTAACTCTTTCATGAGTTTATAACTTTATATTACAATTCCATGACGTGCTTGTGATAGTGCTTTTCAAGACATATTAAAACTTTATCACTTTCCTTGTGTGTGTGTAACAAAAATACATATAAAAGCTTCATATAAGCTTGGTATAAGTATTTTAGTGCTTTAGTTCCGCTACATACATATACATGTGTGTATGACCGAAATACATATCTAAAGCTTGAGATCGGTTTATTAATAGCATCTTAATGTTTTAGTTTAGCTATGTATTCATTGTTTAATTTTTTGTGTGTATATATTTATAAAGATAATTTTACTTGTATAACTATTTATGTATATGATACGTACCATTTCATCAGTCATGTCAACACATGCATGCACATCATGGGTTTAGATCGTGGGCTTAGGGGTTGTTTGGTAGCCTCTTAAATCAGCCTCTTAACCATTCAGCTCTAAATCATTCAGCATTCAGACGGTTTGTTAATTTCATCAACTATTTGTTGGTTATTTTCTTAAGTTAGTGGGTTTAGTGTTTTCCTTTAATTACGTATTGTTTCTTGTTTCCTGAGGCGAATGGCTAGTTTACACCTTATTATTGATTTTTATTTGCAAAATAAATAATATCAACTCGAGAACTTGAACATCATGTCATTATGAACATAAGAGTGTATTCCTATGTTGGGTTGGTCATTGATGGAAATTAATTTGCAGGGTATGAAGTATGTGAAAGATTGGCATACTATGGAATATCTACAAATCTAGTGTTGTTCTTGACAAGAGAATTACATGAAGGCACTGTTAAATCGTCAAACAATGTCACAAACTGGGTTGGGACCGTGTGGATTACACCTATTATAGGTGCATTTATCGCTGACGAATTTCTAGGCCGATACTGGACTTTCATGATCGCCTCACTCATTTATCTTGTGGTAAATATATGGTTAATTTTCTTCATGTATTGTGTATTTTATCTTTAATGACTTAAAGTTTTTTCTCTATATGACAGGGTATGTGCCTCTTGACTCTAGTAGTTTCAACACCATCCCTAAAACCACCTACTTGTGGCAAAAATGTGAGTTATCTAGACTGCGATAAACGGGCTTCTTCGTTCCAAATTGGTATCTTCTATTGCGCACTCTACATCGTTGCAATAGGAACGGGTGGAACCAAGCCCAATATCTCGACAATGGGTGCGGATCAGTTCGACGACTTTGAGCCCAAGGAAAGGGCCCATAAGCTCACTTTCTTCAATTGGTGGATGTTTAGCATTTTCTTTGGCACCCTTTTCGCCAACACATTCTTGGTGTACCTTCAAGATAATGTTGGTTGGGGTATAGGGTACGGTATCCCTACGCTCGCGCTACTTGTGGCCATAATAGCATTTGTGTTCGGCACACCAGTTTATAGACACAAACCAAGAGGGGAAAGCCCATTTATTCGAATCGCCAAGGTATTAGTCGCGACTACAAGGAAATGGAAAGTAAGTATACCCGTTGACCCGAAAGAGCTTTATGAGTTGACTTTGGACAAGTACACTAGTCAAGGGATGTATAGAATTGACCATTCATCTTCCTTAAGGTAAGCTCATTAGACCATTTTGTATTCATACATTTGATATCTAAATGCTTGTGAATGCATAAACTCTTTACTCATTGTAACATAGGTTTCTCGACAAAGCCGCGGTAAAGGTTGAAGGACTGGCTTCCGGATGGGACCTATGCGCCGTGACGCAAGTAGAACAAACAAAACAAATGCTCAAAATGGTCCCGATCTTGTGTGCCGCATTCATTCCTAGCACGCTAATGGCTCAAGCCCACACATTTTTCATCAAACAAGGTACAACGTTGGATCGGAACATGGGGGGTTTTGAAATCCCACCGGCTTCTTTATCCGTTTTCGTTACAATCTCAATGCTTATTAGCCTAGCGATTTATGACCGCCTCTTTGTTCCCTTCGTTCGAAAGTACACAAAGAACCCGAGAGGTATCACGTTATTGCAACGAATGACCATTGGGTTAATCATCCATATCGTCACAATGGTTGTTGCTAGTCGTGTTGAAAGACATAGACTAAATGTCATTAAAGAACATGGTATGTATAAAATGGGACAGACACTGCCTCTAAAAATATACATTCTCATTCCGCAATTCGCGTTGTTGGGCGTTGCTGATTGTTTCTTAGAAGTCGCGAAACTCGAGTTTTTCTACGATCAAGCGCCTGAAGGAATGAAAAGTCTAGGGACGGCTTATTTCACAACTAGTCTTGGTGTGGGCTTTTTCCTTAGTAGTTTCATCTTATCGACTGTTGCTGATGTTACAAAGAGGAATGGACACCATGGTTGGATCCTAAACAACCTTAACTTGTCTCGTCTAGATTATTATTATGCGTTTTACGCGGTTTTGAGTTTCGTGAACTTCCTTTTTTTTCTTTTAGTTGCGAAAAACTTTGAGTACAATGCCGAAGTCACAAAAGTTGAGCAAGAGTCGAAAGAAGATATTGGAAAGATCACTGAACAAAGTTACGTTGCCGGTTAATATGGTTCTAGTTTGAGCCAATGCCCATGGGATTATGTATATTTGCTTGTTTGCTTTCCTTTTTGTATACCGTTAATCATAAATATTGCTTTTAAGTTTTAGTCTTGGCTTTTTGCATTCAACTAGAATGAAATATTATTAGTAAATTACATATCAAAATGTTTGGGCTTTATATGGTGTTTTTATAAAACCTTTATTAAGTGTTATTTTATTCATTTTTTTTCATAAAAAATAACCATTGTTTCCATTAAAGCTCCGTTTCATTACAATGGCGAAGCTTGGTTCTCAAATCGGAGAGGGCCAAACTCAATTTTTTTTATCGGTAGTGGCCGAAAGATAAAGTCGGCGGGGGCCGGACTCAACCCGGAGTCAATTTACCTACGTAAATCTCAAATTTCTACCTCTGCGCCAAAAAACAGGGGGCATGGCACCTCCTGGCCCTTTAAATCATGCGCCCCTGCGTTTGAAGTCACACCTTGTCATGAAAATTCCTTTTATTGTTTACCTTGACGTGTTCACTGACAGTCTAATTGTTTTACTGAAACATTTGACGTGCTCTAGCACAGTGTGATATATTCACTGTCATACTTTGATGATAGCTGGGCAAAACAACACATCTTGAAATCATTAGCAGTTGGATTATGAGTGGAGTTATAATTCAAATTTGGCATGTTTGAATGTGTTTTTGGAGCCTAGATTAGAGGCAAGTGGTGTACTGGTGTATCTTTCTGTATCTTGATTCTCGTTTAGTTTGCCCTAATCGTTTCTTGTGGGGTGTTTCTTTATCACAAGAGACCGTTAGATCTATACGTTTCGTTTTAATTTCAATTCTTCTATCCGTTGCGTATTTTGTTTCCTATCATTTGACATAGTCACCAACCAGCACAAATTTTAATATGTCGATAATTTACCCGAAGGCTTACTCGCTTACAAAAAGTCAAAAATATGAACATTAGCGGTTAAGATTTATAACAATTCACTTCAATCACAACAAAGCAATTAAAAACATGCATTTGTGATTTGTTCTTTCAATTATTTTTTGTGGATGCATTTTAGTTCCAAAAGATGTTATAAAGATTCCATAGATTTCACTTTATAGTTGTTTCACTTTGTAGAGTTGTAGTGAATATATAATAGACCTCATATACCTATAACATATTATAACAAACTTTACACTATTAATTAGTTACTAAATATTTCAAATCACCAACAGTGGGTTTGTATCATAAAACTCATTATATTAATCTATGTCAAGTTATGAACCTTGAATTAAGTAACCTTGTATCAACTTGTGACCATGAATATGTTTATAAATTCCATTAGGGCTGGCATAACAGGTTACACGAATCTATTAAGACACGAACACGAAACCTATAAACACGAACACCACACGAAATCTAATCATATCATTTTTTTCAAACACGAACCTGTGTATAACAGGTTAACACAATAAAACACGATAAGGAACACCTAGTAAAACAGATTAACACGACAAGACACGATAAAGACACGACAAGACAAGACATGATAAGAAACACGATAAGACCTGTCAAGACACGAACACGATAAAACACGAACACGAAACAGGTAAACACGAACACGACACGAAAATAAAACAGGTCTTAACGTGTCGACCTGTTATAGACACGAAACCTGTTAAAATCGTATAGGTTTGTGTCAGGTTATCGTGTTCGTGTCTGAATTGCCAGCCCTAAATTCCATTGCTTAAATGTTGTTAATATTGAGCGTTGATATACTAACAATGTATTAGAACCGTTAGAAATTTAAGGCCATGGTCCTAAAAATGTATATGTTGGTTCGGTTTGGGCATCCTAGCACCAAAATTAATGCCTTAACCGAGTTACCTCCAAGTCCATAAGTCAATATAAAAAGCCCGAGGCAAGCATCAACGACATTTTTGGAAATACCAACTAAAAGAAACCAATGAAATGTAAATGACAAAAAGATTAGGCATGTAATGTACAAACAAAAGGGATTGAAAGCTATGGAAGGCGTAGATTTAACCTTGGTTTGTTTATACCAAATTGTTTTGGTATTGTTTGGTAAAGTTCGATGGAGATAGACTTTATAAGAAGACGGACTCGCATGACTATATTAAAGTGCATACTTTAATTGCTTGTGTTTTTGCATGATGGAGTTGACAAGAGATGGGAAGAGAATTGGTGAAGACTTTACACAAGATGGGACTACAACTCTCAAGGGTAAACCCGTCTTAAGATCAAATACAGGGAAATGGAGAGCTTGCTACTTCATAATCGGTGAGTGCAATAATATAGGATACTAGATTATACCCCAGGAGCGTCCCTAGGGTTAAGAAATCTAGGATATTAAGATTGTATATTTTTGTGCCTCACTAACATAATATATGCGACTACATATAGAGATAGAGCCAAACCCTAATGGACATGACAATTGTTAGTAAATAAAAACTCTATACACACTCTGGGCCATTTTTTATATGTGTTGATTTATTTATGATCAAGTATTTTTATAAATAAATTTGCAGGATATGAAGTGTGTGAAAGAATGGCATATTATGGCATAGCAACGAATTTGGCGTTGTACTTGACAAGGGAGTTACATGAAGGCACTGTGAAGTCATCAAACAATGTCACAAATTGGGTTGGGACCGTGTGGATGACACCTATTTTAGGTGCATATATTGCTGACACATAACTGGACGATACTGGACTTTCATAATTTCTTCAATCATTTATCTTATGGTAAATCTAATATTCTAGATGGTAGATAGGGTGTAAATGCGTCGACGTGGTAGGTAATTTTTTTTGTGTCAAAGACAAAAATCCTATCTCGTACACACTTACATGTAACTAGAACACGACATATTTAGCCAATTTATTTATATGAGTCAAACATGTTATAATTAAGTTCTAAAACCTGATAATCGGGTTGTAAGAATGGGTTAAACATGTCGTTAATTAGTTGGTAGATCAAAATATTTAATTAGATAAACTAATGAGGTCAACCTAAATATGATTTGTTTAATTAAAACTGTAAGATATTACAATCCTAAACCTAACTTTTTTTCAGTAGTAATTTTGATGTTGTGAGAATTATAGCCTCTAATTTATTCGTTATTATCATTATTCTCTTTTGTGGCTAAAGGAGTCTGTACTACCATTTTCTCACACCTTTACTACAAATATTGTTGTCACAAAAAAACTTAGTTTTCTAGTAGTTGCTTGATTAACTAAAATTAGTTCTAATTATTCAAACTGTTTATATTAATGTGTTGGAATTTCTGTTTTGGGTCGTGTGGCCTATTAGAATAATAAGCAGGGTAATGGGCCTTTCATAAATCGATTCTAATTTCTAATGTCACTAGAGGAATATAACATTTTACACTAGAGGAGTAGAAGTACACAAAAAACTAAATCGGAATCCAGGAAAAACCAAACCCGATTATTCTAGGAACCAGAGTTGTACCCGAAAGGTACCTAATACCCGGACAGAATTTTTTATACTTGAACAGGGTTTTCCCATTACCCGAAACCTAAGTTTTTTCTATGTTTATATGTTTTTATCTTTGTAATATTTAAGTTTCTAATATATATGCTATTTTATGTTATTTGTTTATATGTTACATATTAAGTGTCTAAAAAGATGCAGCCCTGGACCGGTTTTTCTTCATACCCAAAGACGGGATTTTATTATACCCGTTCCTGAAGAACCAGTTCCATACACTATCCAAAACCTTATACACAAGTATGGTTATTTTGTCCTAGTACTAGAACCGTACCCCATTCTTAATACATGTTTCGGGTATTGAGAAATACCCGTTTTGTGCATCTCTATTTACACTAACATTGTAAGCCCCAACTTTGTTGTTAGCTTTGACATTAGAGCTGATTATAATCATTAGCCTAATGGACCTTCCTCAGGGTCTCAATTTATGGGTAATTTATGGGCCTTTAAGCCCAAATATCTCCTCTCTCTCTCTGTGTGTTTTATTTATTTATTTATTAATTTATTATTATTAATTTTTTTTTTTTTTTTGGGGGGGGGGGGGGTTGTGGGTAACGGCATAATGCCCATACATGGTATGTGCTTATTGACTCTAGTGTTAATGACGTTCATAAATGAGACTTAGGGTCTGTTTGGTAGAACTCTTAATGAGGCTCTGAACCATTTAGCTCTGAATGGTTTAGCATTCAGACTGTTTGTTTCAAGGCTCGAATTGAATGATTAAGAGCTGAACCATTCAGACTTTATGCATAGCTGAACCATTCAGCACTGAATCAATTCAGAGTCTCTTAACCATTCAGACTTCTTAATGATTCAGCAGCTTAATCAACCAACAGCCCCTTATTATTATTCTTTCCTTTACCATTCAGGGTATGAGTTTATTGACACTCGTGGTTTCACAACCATCCTAAAGCCACCATCATGTGGAAGTCACGTGACCTACTTAGACTGCGATAAACGTGTCTCATCATTTCAAGTTGGTATATTCTATTTGCACTCTACATCATTGCAATTGGGACAGGTGGGACCAAGTTCCCGATATCTCGACAATGGGTGCGGACCAATTCGATGATTTTGAGCCAAATGAAAAAGCCCAAAAGACTCACTTTCTTCAATTGGTGGATTGTTTAGCATCTTTTTTGGCACCCTTTCTCAAATACATTCCTAGTGTACACTCAAGATAATGTGGGTTGGGCTCTAGGGTATTGCTATCTCTACATTGGCTCTTTTAGTGGCCATAGTAACGTTTATAATCGGGACAACGATTTATAGGCACAAGCCAACGACAGAAAGCCCGTTTACTAACATGGCCAAAGTACTAGTTGCTGCTGCGAGAAAGAGGAATGTAGTTATGCCTGTTGACTCTGAAGAGCTTTATGAGTTGACTTTGGATGAGTATTCTAGTTCTGGAAAGCCCATGATTGATCAATTCACTCTTCATTAAGGTATTTTTGTAACTTTTTCATGTTTTGTAAATATAGTTATGATGACATCGGCCACGGGTCATGGCCCAAGAGCTCAATTGAGATTTTTCAAAACTGCTTCTGCGTTTTGGAAAAGCAGTGGTGGAGCTGTTTTTAGATTATTGCGTTTTGGTTGCCTAAAATTGATTTCGAAACTCAACCCCAAACACTAAAAACTGATTATTTTGCGTTTTCAAACACAATAATTTAAAAATCCATTTCAAGACGCAACCTCAAACACCCCCTATGTGACAAACATTTTACGTGACTACTATATCCAGTGATTTAAACAACGTTTTTATTTTTGCATATAGGTTCCTTGACAAAAGCCGCGGTGAAGATGAGGAACCAGTTTTCTAAATGGAATCTATGTCCTGTGACTCAAGTAGAACAAACAAAGCAAATGCTCAAAATGGTCCCAATCTTGTTCACATCAATTCATTCCTAGTGCATTATTGGCCCAGACACACACTCTTTTCATCAAACAAGGCACCACATTGGTTCGGTCCATGGGACCACATTTTGAGATCCCACCGGCTTGTCTAGCCGCATTCACAACAATCTCCATGCTTATCACCATGTTCTATACAACCGTTATTTCGTACCATTTGCTAAAAATACACGAAAAACCCTCGATGGTATCACTATATTGCAACGAATGGGAATTGGCATAGCCCTTCATGTCATCATCATGATCATTGCCAGCTTGGTAGAAAGGCGTCGACTAAACGTTGCTAATGATCATGGTATATTCGAGAAAGGGAAAATCGTGCCTTTGAGCATATTCATTCTCCTTCCTCATTTTATATTAATCGGCATCTCTGATAACTTCTTAGAAGTTGGAAGAATTGAATTTTTTCTATGATCAAGCACCTGAAGGAATGAAAAAGTCTTGGTACGGCGTATTTTACAACCGGTCTTGGTGTCGGGTATTTTCTTAGTAGTTTCATCTTATCTACTGTGGCTAATGTTACACAAAGAAATGGGCATAAAGGTTGGATCCTAGACAACCTGAACGAAT
>JAUTDX010001444.1:0-98403 GCA_030844895.1 Ambrosia x helenae | reverse complement strand
GACATAGAGTATGATTGGAGGTAGCACGCACTACCCTCAA
Source organism: Ambrosia x helenae (assembly GCA_030844895.1). Classification (NCBI taxonomy): domain Eukaryota; kingdom Viridiplantae; phylum Streptophyta; class Magnoliopsida; order Asterales; family Asteraceae; genus Ambrosia; species Ambrosia x helenae. The sequence continues at coordinate 98,363 of JAUTDX010001444.1, read as the reverse complement.
CTTTATTGGCAAAGTACATTTCTAGTACAAAATTTTTATTTTCTTTATCGTTTTATGTATCAGCTACCCCTAAACAATTTTTTTAGCCCAAGCTATCTCTCAACTTTTCTTCTGAATCCGCCACTGCTCCTAGCAACAAGCAGTTGTTACAAAACTAGTGAATCATTTCATTACATAAAAGATATAACTTCCACTACATCTAGGAATGAAAAGAAAACTGATTAGTTGACTTAATAACTGAAATAACAAAACCTATTAAGAAAACAAATGGTTAGATTATAAATTTTTCAATAATCATTTTTAGGTTCCGTTGTGAATATTATTTATATAAATAATCAATTATATATGCTACTTAAATAGCATGGTCGATGGCACCCATCGAATTACCATACTGCCCCTATCAGTATCACCAAAGTTACCATATTGCCCTTACCCTTACTTTTGTCGGTCTATACATGACACTCTTCTTTTCTTTCTTCGGTGGCTCTCCCTCCCTCCCTCTTATATTTAACATGTTATATGTCGGAAAAGTTACGGTATATTTTGTGAACAACATATTTTTGTAATTTTTTCTACTTTATATATAAATTACAAGGGATTACAATATTTTATATGACCCAACATATATAACTGTATTTGTTGACTAAAACTAACTTGAAATTATTAATTGAAGCTAACTTATTTTTAACCATATACAAAACGAATTATATGTTTTAATTGTGTTCTAGATAAAGTATCATCACTCGTTGTATAATTTGAATGGTGTTCTACTTCATCATATAAATAGTATATTTGATTTGCGTTCTAGATATTGTAATACATGCAATGAATCATCACTCATTGGCATAAAGATAAAGCTCCAATTTCCAATCAAAATTTAACAAGTAACATAAGAAAAAACGTTTAGGACATCTAAATGGTGTTTCATTCGGACCTACACTTTAATTATACAATTATTTTGAAGTTGAAGAAGTAATACCCTATATAGTATACACTATACCTCTATATGTCACGCAAATTTTCAGCACCTTGCTTATGTTAGAGGTCGTTTGGAAAGCTTATTTACGAAGCCCATTTAATGCAACTTGTCTTATATCCGGTCTCAAAAGGAAGACATACGAGTTTTCTTATGAGGTTTGGAAACCTGTAAACACGAATATGACACAAAATCTAATCATGTCATTTTTTTCAAACACGAAACAAAAATAAACAGGTCTTAACGTGTCGACCTGTTATAGACACGAAACCTGTTAAAATCATGTAGGTTCGCGTCAGGTTATCGTGTTCGTGTCTGAATTGCCAACCCTATATTCAGCTAATTCATTAATCATGTATAGGCAAGTCACTAATTATGTTCAAATAAGTAAATATGAATTCTATTTTCAACCAGAGCAGAATAGGTTACGAGAGTTATACATTGTTTTAAGTTAGGTATCAATATTAGTATGTTTTCCGTTATGTTTCTTTGCAGCTGTATTTGGTTGAGTTTTTCTTGTGTAAATCATAAATTGGATATTTTATTACGTCATATTAGATATTTCAACCCCGGGACGCTCCCGGGGTAAAAGCTAGTACCCCTATATAGTATACACTATACCTCTATATGTCACGCAAATTTTCAATACCTTGCTTATGTTAGAGGTCGTTTGGAAACCTTATTACGAAGCCCATTTAATGCAAGTTGTCTTATATCCGGTCTCAAAAGGAAGACATGCGAGTTTTCTTATGAGGTTTGGTTAAGAAAACGAATAATATGTTAGAAATCATGGTATCATATACGAAGCGGAAGCGGTTTATATAATTAACAAAAAAACCGATTATGTGTGTATATATATAAACTATATATTTGATTTATTAATCCAATTTGTTTCGTGTTTTTATCTTCTATAATTTGTTTCGAGTTAATATGTTGGGTTCAAGGGAAGGATGTTTATAAAGTTTTTTCCTCGGTAACTGATTAGATTAATGATGCTCGAAAGCAGAAACTAAAGATTAGGGAATGTTGGATTGAGGCGTTTTAAGAATTTGTGTAAATTGACGATGATTTATCATCTAATATCATTTTGACTGCGTAAACATGCTATTTTGGTTCTTTGGTAATGTACAAACTATTGCCAAGCCACCATTTAAAGGAATATACATACGTTGGTTAATGACTTAATATGTGATTTTGTTGTGCTCTTGATTCGGGTAATCCTACATGCCATTGTTAATGGAGGTAGTAAACTTCACCACCACGTGGAGTAAGCTTTTTTGGCGCCTACAATATCGTTCCCCTTATGAGAAGGGGAGTAGTGGAATTAGGGCATGATTTGAAAATTGCATAAAATCATACCGCCGCGAAGTGTCATCATCGTAACGTGTGTAGTAAAGCTAGGTTGTCATCGCAACGCGGGTAAAAAACTAGTTACTCTTACATTTTACACGTGCATTATTTTTCTTTTTTGAAACACATGTAAAAAAAATATTTTGACGTTATATTTAATATAATATAGTGGTAGTGTATTTTTTTATTGGTTTTTTGACTGAATTTTCGTAATTTTCACAAAATTTATGAGTTCTTATTTTTTTTGGAAGATGACTTTCTTTTAACTGAAAGTTGTCATACCCGCTTAGGCAGGCCCTGACCCTATGAGTTCTTATTTGAACCATCATCATAGGCCTATATATGTGTTTGTGGGGGATGGTTTTAAAGAAAACCCACTCAAATTGAGGAAACTCTGGAAACTCCTACTTTCCTAGTTTTTTATTAAATGAAAAAACTATGGCATGTAATATACATGTTTTTAAGATTTTGAGCCAAAAAAATTAAAAAAAGCGCCGAGTGGGTTTTTTTTATATAAAAAAATAAGTTTTTGTGTTACATATATTACATGTCTGTAAAGTGTGTAACATATGTTACACAACAAAACTTCTTTATTTTTTTAAAAAATAATCCACTCAACGCTTTTTTGATTTTTTTTGCCCAAAACTCTTAAAAACATGTATATTACATACCCTATTTTTTTCAGATAACAAAAGGCTTGGGAAGTAGGAATTTCCAGGGTTTTCTCAATTTGAGTGGGTTTTCTCTCTATACAGCCTGTGTTTGTGTACCGAATACATATAAATATATAATAAATCAAAATCATTCATTAGTTGGTATGATCAGTGTTTTGTTGTAATTTTGTTTTGAGAAACTGAGGAATGAATGGTGTTTAGCTATGATTATATGTTTTAAAGAAAGTTTTGATGTTTAATAAATCAAATCAACTCTTTGATGTTTGACAAATTCATAGCATGTAATTTTCATATTACTAATTTATAACTTTTTTTTTTTACTTTTTTGTGTTTTATAATGTTGTACTCTTTGTTTGCTGATCGTTGGTGGTGGCTTAACACTGATGTTATTTGGCATGATTTTATGTCCCTCATCACAATGTGAGAGGCTTAATATTAGCATCTATACTATATATAATGTATTTCAGAAGGATATTTTAAGGCACCTAAAAGTTAAGAAGTATTTTAGCTCTAATGCATAAGGTACAACCCTAAAATGAGAAAGAGTTTTTTTTTTTTTTAAGTAACTTTCATTCAAAAAACAACCAAACGGTTCTCAAAGCAAGGGTCGGAAGTCACAAACCACTACAACATATACAAAGGGGAGCGAACCCAATCTTGCCACACTAACCTATTACAATTAGATCTATTCTTTAACCATAAGAAAGAAATCGACTTTATTTTTGCTACTATATCCCTAACATTAGGCCTCTTCCCATTGAAAATTGTGTCGTTTCTCGTAGCCCATAAACTCCACATAGTGACCATGATCAAACCGTGAACGATCTTTCTTCTCATCTTGTCTCCCTTCACCGTCTTGTATCCTCCCAAGAAGTCCTTGACCTCGAAAGCATATATTGGATCCAACCCGCACCATCTACTAACTCTATCCCAAACATAAGAAGCGATAATACAATCCGCCAAAACATGCATGGTAGTCTCGTCGCAATGGTCACACCACGAGCACAAAGTATTCGTAATATCCATATTTCGTTTGACCAATTCCATTTTGGTTGGCAACCTATTCATTTCCGCTCGCCAAACCATAATAGTGCATTTTAACGGGATCTACAAGACCCATTTTAAAACAAAATTCGAACCATAATCCACACCATCTTGAATCACCTTTCGGACCGAATGCGTTGAAAACATATTGTTATTATCCCCAACCCACACCCATTTATCACCCACAGCCGAAAATTCCATACCTTCCACATAAGATGACAACTGCAACCATGCTTCGAACTCATCAACAGAAGATATACAACTTATCCAGGCGGCTTCCAACCTCCAACGCCCATTCCGAAAACATAGCTGATCCGCAATAGAGCAAGTCTTGTTCGATTCCAACCGGTATAACATAGGCCATCTATTTTTTAACGTGCCCTCTCCCAACCAAATGTCAAGCCAAAATCGGACCGAAGACCCTCTTACAACCTTGACCCGAATCAGTGTGTGCAAAAAAATGTCATTCGACTTTAAGTAGGTACCGACTTTGACAATAGATTTCCAACAACTCGATGCATATTTATTAACCGGTAAAACGCCCCACATGTTGTTTTTATGACACACTTCCACCACCCGATGCTAAATCGAATCCGGATTGGTACGAAACCTCCAAACCCACTTAAACAAAAGTGCTTCATTGATCTCCTTCAAGCGTTTAATCCTCAAACCACCTAGTTTCTTTGGTGTAGTCAATCGATTCCAATTAACCCAGTGGATTTTATTAGAATCACTCGAATCCGACCATAAAAACCATTTCATAATATGCTCAAGGGTATCATAAACCTTCCCCGAAGCTTTATACAACGAGAAATAATATATCGGAAGGCTTTCAAGAACCGCTTTTATGAGAATAACACGACCACCAATCGACAAGAGATTCGCCTTCCATAAAGCAAGTCGCGCTTCAAACACTTCTATCACTCTCTTCCAATTACAACTTCTATTCATATTAGCTCCCACCCGAATGCCCAAATAGTCAAAAAGGCAAAACACCTCATTGACAACCCAAAACCAACGCCGTATTGTCCGTCTCCAAGTCACATGTACCAATACCATAAATATTTGACTTATTAACATTTATTTTCAATCCGGAACAAGCGTAAAAGCATCTCAAAATTCTTGCCATCTTGAGCACATTAATATCCGACCACTCGCCTAAAATGAGAGCATCATCGGCATAGAAAAGATGAGAGATGACCATACCATCCGCATCCATCTTAACCCCTTTGAATTCTCCTAACCGAATAGCTTTATTAATAATGCAAGAGAGAGCTTTCATCAAAACCAAGAACAAAAAAAGAGACAAAGGGTCACCTTGTTTAAGCCCTTTTTGACAATTGAACTCGAACGTTGGTGACCCATTGACTGAAACCGCCGAACGAGCCGACTTCAAAATCCCCAATACCCACATACACCATCTACTTGGGAAGCGCATTTGCTCTATAATGGAAATTAAAAACTTCCAGTTAACATTATCATACGCTTTTTCGAAGTCTATCTTCAATAAAAACGCATTCTTGGACTTCCTTTTCACCCACTCTATAACCTCATTAAGAACAAGCGGGCCATCCAATATGTACCTATCTTTAATGAAAGCCGATTGAGACTCTAAAATAACATCGGCCATAACCTTCTTAATTCTATTCGCCAAAATCTTCGAAATCACCTTACTAATCATACCAATAAGGTTAATGGGCCTATAATCCTTCATATTGGACCGAGTTTTTACACATTGGGACCAAAGTAATGAAGGACGTACTACACTCCGGACTAATGAAACCCGTATCATAGAACTCGTTTAGAACATCAAAAAAATCCCCTTCTAAATCTTCCAAAATTTCTGCACAAACTTAAAATTGAACCCATCCGGCCACGAAGCCTTATCCTTCCCACAATAAAAATCCGCACACTTTATTTCTAGATCTTACCAAATCGTCTCGTTTGGATTCTGGAACAAACTTCAAATCTTCGCAAACCAATGTTGGCCGATCCTTGTAGTCTTCTTGAAAATGAGCTCGAAAGAATTTCAAAACTTCTTTTTTCACCATGTTCGGCGTTGTCTTCCAAATACCATCCACCTCAATACCCGGAATCGCATTAGACGCCTTTCTCCCATTTATAATTCTATGAAATGCCCCGTGTTTTCATCGCCCAAAGCAGCCCATTTAACTCGCGCACGTTGCCTCAAGTCTTTATTCCGAGCCTCATATATATCGGCAATCATATGTTTACATTTTTCCATCACCCACTTATCTTCTTCCAATAAACTCTCTATTTTCCAAATATTCTTCCAACTATTCAATCTCTACTTTGAAAACATCAATCGCTTATGTCTCTTTTTTGATAATTCCTTCATGCCATCTTGTCAACTCATTTTTCAAATGCTTTAATTTTAAAAACAGACTTTTATCCACCGAGACTTGCCCATACGACCTGCTCAAAAACTCCCGCACAATCTCCACACAATTGTCCTTATTACCCCACGAGTTGAACCACCGAAACGGTTTCGGACCAAAATTCTTGTTTACCATAGATAACACTAATGGACAATGATCCGACAACCACTTCGGAAGCGTTCTTAAACAAGCATCCGGCCATTTTTGAACATCTAAAATGAGAAAGAGTAATTTAATCTTTCAACCACTAATTCCACTTTAAACTCGTCATCTTAATTACACTTTTATTCCCTCATTGTTAGCCAAGTTCAGAATAATTAGTTAGCAGTTACACTACACCCTCCTTGTAAAAAAACTACTACCCCACAATTTTTAAATGACCATAACTTTTTCGCATGTTAATATTTTCTTTAAAAAAATACAACATATTTAATTCTCTTTAATATAACTGTAGTAGTTCTATAATTTTTAATTTAAAAAAATTGATATGTTACGTGATAAATAATGTCTAGAGCTAAGCTATAATTGAATCAATAACCGAAACCAAACAAAAAACAAACGAAACCGAATCAAAATTAACCAAACCAAAATGGACCATTCATGTATTCCTATGTTTTTAGCATTTATACCTCTATTTCACGTACTTTTAAGCACAAAGTTTGGTTTTTGTTAGTAACCAAAATTACTTGAACAAAATTGAAACCGACAATCTAACCAAATAAACCAAACCAATTAGCCGATTGGTTAATAAGATCGATTCACCAATGACTTCAGTTCGGTTTCAATTAAGGCTAATAACCAAACTGAACCAACCCATGCATGTCCTTAGAAGTGGATGTGTTCCCCGCCGCATCGCGCGGGAAAAAAATATATTTTTAAGCAAAAATTAATTCCTCAATTTCATTTACTTTTAAGCAGAAGTTTTAGCCAAAGTTTGGTTTTTGTTATAAAATTAATTGAATGAGACTGAACGACAATATAACCAAATAAACCAAACTAATTACCTGATCGGTTAATAAGACTGATTAACCGATTTTAGTTTTGGTTGAGGCTAATAACCAAATAGAAGCGAACCATGCACACCCATAGAAGTGGTGTGTTCCCAACTGCATCACACAAACACTATGCTTGTAGTACTAGTTTACAAGTTAAACCAAACTAATTACCTGATTGGTTAATAAGACTGATTAACCGATTTTAGTTTTGGTTGAAGCTAATAACCAAATAGAAGCGAACCATGCGCACCCATAGAAGTGGTGTGTTCCAAACTGCATCGCACAAAACACTCTGCCCGTAGTACTAATTTACAAGTTGTTTATGCATAGTGATGTTGTACATCATGCTTAGTGAATTTGTTGTGCTTTTGATGTTACTTGGCACGGTTTTACGCTCTCGCCACATCCCATGAGGCTTAATACTAGTTATTTTTAAAAGTAAAATAATGACATATAAACATACAACTGGATTCAGTTTTTTATAACTACTCTTGAAATCGTTATATTTATTATAAGTAATTAGATACTCAGAAAATTTACCAAACGCAAACATCATACTTTAATATCTATGATTTTTAGCGATGCCAAACACCCCGTTGAAGACTTGAAGGTTATTTTGGAAATCAGCAAGAAAAAATATATTTGTTTTTTAAATAATCTGATGTGGTGGTAGGTAAAATGGTCAAAGCATATTGTGAAGGTGGGATAAAAAAGAAAAAGAAAAAGATAAGTGGGTTTGGCGAGATATTTTTGTCACTCAAATAAAAATATAACGTGTTTTTTTTTAATTTATTTCACAAATTTCATTGTTATGATTCTTATATTAAACGTGAGTTGTGAAAGAAATATCAACATTTTCAACTTTTAGGAAACATGGTACTTTCAATTTAACATGTAAATTGTATATATGTCTATTTATAAAACGCCTACTACTGATTACTATTTTATAACTTTAGAAATTGAAAACAACAAGTATGCTAGTCCAGAGGCTAGGGAGAGGTATCGAGTTCGAGTCACACTTGTGACATGAATAATGTGAGAACTTCCTGTTACGACGAGGGTTTGATCCCCAATCTCTATCCCCCTTTGTGAAGAGGAGGCTTGTATTATTTAGTATCATGTGAGGCCTCATCGATTCCTACTTGGAGGGCGCCCTTGGCATAGGTAAGCCGTATCAAACCTGAATCTTGTAAGTTCACAAGTATACGCTGTCACTTGATCTAGCCGATCAAAAAGAAAAAAAATTGGAGACGCAGAAAGCATGAGCCATAGAAGTTGTATATGGTATTGTGTTAGGGTGATACCATGATTGTCTTGTTAAAAAGTAGAGATTAATTGTTTATATCAAAATTATAAGAGTAAAGTACAAAGATGCGAACACGGGTTCCTTATGGTTTGCTAAATTTTGTAAACCACACATAGACTATCCGTGTACTTTTAGAAAGTTAGAGACCAAATCCAAAATGTTGGTAAACCACATGGACCATCGATGTATTTTACTTAAATTATTAAGTGACAACTTTTTAACGGCTAACAATTTTTGTCTTTTTAAATAACAAATTCTCACACACGTTGATTACTTAATGTCATCTTGGCGAAGGAAGATATCTCATCCGATCATCGGGGAACAAATAGTAATAAAACTTGAACTCCTAACTTTTTAATTGTTGGGTCACTTTGATACCAATATCCCAAAACTCCAAAAGTCTAATTCACAATTGAGAAAGTAAAATAGAAATTATAAAAAAAAAAAAAGAAATATTTAACTTTAAATAATAAATCACTAAAACATAACACGCTTTGGGCATCAGGATTTGTTGGTCTAGAAACACATCTACTCTTAACTCTTAAGAATATTAGATGTTTTCTACATAAATTACAAGGGTACCAACTTACTATCACTATATCTTATTTCAATTATTCATATTGGTTTTTTAGCTATATATTTTCAAGTTATTTTACACTGTGTAACAAAAAATGAGAAGAGTGAGAAGGATACAAAAAACATAATAGATCATGAAATATGACACAATGAGCCACAAAATATAACACGGTGCCAAAAAATATAACACAATGATGAAGAAACAAGACACAATGAATTGAAAAAATGACAAAATGATGAAAATACGAAAAGACAACAATGATACATAAAAGACACAATAATATAAAGCATATTCTAAAATTTATAAGCTAAAACCCCAAAAAACGAAGACCTAAAAGCTAACGTCGTAGGGTTCGATAAGACGGTTCAATGCCGCTTGAATGAGTTTAATCGGAGTCCGTTTGATATCCTTCCTACGACTTCCTATTTTTATTTCACTGTGTATTTGATCCTAACTCCATATATTTATTATTAACGAAACTAAAACATGAGTTAGAGTGAGTTAGACTAAGGGGCTGTTTGATAGCCTCTTAGTTAGCCTCTTAACCATTCAGTTCTGAATCATTCAGCATTCAGACTGTTTGTTTCAGCATCTGAATGGAATGGTTAAGTGCCGAACCATTAAGCTAATAAGGGATGCTGAATGATTCAAGCTCTTAACCATTCAAAGCCTCTTAACCATTCAGATCATTTTAATTATTCAGCACTTAATCAACCAAACAACCCCTAATGGTAAATATGTGGTGGGCAATGGGAATCTACAGGTCACAATTATAGATCAACATATACCAAATCATACATCATCAACATCGATCATCAATTACTCATTTCTCTCTCAAGCAGTCAAACTAATCCCTTCAAATGCCGTGAATTTGGTACGTTTCAGCACATGCCAAATCAAGTTTTGGGGATCGATTAATTTAGATTTTTTTTTTCTTTTTTGTCTAAAAACTAAGTAGGTATGAACATGTTAATTTTAATCGCATAACTTAATCTCTACTACCTTATTATTTAAGGAGGAGAGATGGGTAAGAAGGTAATTTCACCATCATTTTAAGATGGCATACAAAAGGTCACAAGGTAAACAACTATATTTTTGCCAAATCCTTCCATTTATGCCCCTATGTGCAACATTTGATTACAATTATACAAATGACTAATGCAAGTCATCTCTATTATTATTATTATTATTATTATTATTATTATTATTATTGTTCACCATCATTTTAAGATGGCATACAAAATGTCACAAGGTAAACAACTATATTTTTGCCAAATCCTTCCCTTTATGCCCCTATGTGCAACATTTTATTACAATTATACAAATGACTAATGCAAGTCATCTCTATTATATTATTATTATTATTATTATTATTATTATTATTATTATTATTATTATTATTATTATTATTATTATTATTGTTATTATTATTATGACGCCGTTAAGGGAAGCTACTTGCTAGGTACTTATTCTACAACTGATTGGTTTGTATGGACAGTGTCAAGGTAATGAACCACAGTTCACATGTATTAGTGTTCACATAACATTTCACTCGGTCAATACCTATATTTTGCATGTTCTCTCTATATGCTTTATCTTATAGATAATATTGTTGCAAAAGATTTGTTTATTCTTTATTTTATTTTTGTTTTGGTATGATGACAAAGGTTTTTCATTTCTTTAGGTGATCAAGATGCAAGATGCTATCGTATATGAGTATAGAAGCACCAAAATCATTTATTGAGCTTGAAAATTACAGTTTACCATTCTCTCGAACCGAGGAGGGAAATATATACCAATTTGTATTTGGTGGTCAGATAATAAATTGTCCTTTGAAAATTGATATATTGTTGAATTAGCACATAAATTTTATAAATAACATAAGCGAAACTTGTAGCGCAACGAGCAGGGCAAAAACATAAACACCGTGGCAACGCGCGGGCATTTTTACTAGTAAATACTTGTAGAAGTGGATAAATATTTAAAGCAAACTAGCACAGGAAAATAAGTTAGGTTTAAGAGAAAACTATTCAAGGGATGGGTGTAGTTTCTACCTAGCGTCTTACTTTTTTTTTAACGGCCAACGGAATTCACCAAGAACCCTATTCGGAGTCCCTACTCAGTCAAATCAGGACCCCTTTCACTCGGCATAGCCAGACGTGTAAGGGAGCTCATGATTTCACCAAGTCCACCAGTTCCGGGAAAAACCCGACTATCCACATGCCCGAAAGCACGACAATGGAATAATCGGTAAAACCCAGCGCTTTCAAGAACCGAACCCATGACCTTTCAGTCATGGGTCTTCTATCATTGAGCCTCCATACCACTCCATCATAGTAGAAACTTCTGTATATATTGGTGATGAATAAATGAAGTTTGCCGTTAGAAAAAGAGAAAACTATTCAAAACTTTAAAACCAAGTAATTAACTATCAATCAATCATGTTTTTTATTTTTATTTTACTTCTTTTAGTTAAATTAAAACTAAAAGGTTAGTATTTAGCTCGTAAAAGTACATATATGTGTCGCACAAACATATACTTTTATTTTCTCAAAGATTAACAAGATAAAAAAAAGATTACTTTTTTTAGTTTGGTTGATACTGGTTTTCTCACGATTTTCAAGTATCTATTTTAAGATGTATAAAATGAAAGATAGATAAATAATTTTTTAATTAAGTATTGAGTTATGTACAATTTGAGTGCACGTGGTTATACCCAATCTGCATATTGAGTCCCTAATTCTCAATTTAGAGACCCAAAGGTCAAAAACGACGCCTCAAGGTACCTAAATTACAAATTAGATACTCAATTTGCAGATTGGTTATAGCCACGATGACTCAAATTATACTTGACTCTTAAGTATTAAAGTTGGATGCTTGCTTGGTTGATGGAAAAGAGCCCACCAAACTCTCCCTTTTCCATGTGGTGAAGGGCCTCATGACCTATTTCCCACTTCATTCTCACTGTTTTCAAGCCCCACGGGGCACTGTACACAAGTGTTAAGGGGCTTAAAGATCCACTGTAGCATTGAGCGTTACTCCCTAATGCATGACCTTATAAACATGTGCCTAAAATTTTATGTTTTAGGTTTTGTACATCAGTTTAAAACGAGAAGTTTTTTAAACTTTAAACATGAAGGACATTGTAAATATATTATAGGGGAAATTACATATATCCCCTTCTTTCCAGCCCTAATTACATATATACAAAATTGGCAAAAGTACCCCTTGTCATTGTTTATTTAATAGTATCTTTATTAGTTTTTTTGTGTTCTCTTACTCATTGGTCAAATTGGTAGTCTAATGTTATCAACGAGTTAAAGTCGACAAGCCAAAGTCACCAAGACGATGTCAACGCATAAACCAACATGGGAAGATCGGGAGAAGAACTGATGAGAAGTTAAGTTGTGGTCGTCAAAGATGGTCGGGTTAAATAAATATATTTTGTAGACAAAATATATTTATTTTTTTAGTTAAAATAGATTTTATCATTAACTTGATCTCTAGGGACTTAAAGTGTAATTAGCCTAGCTAAGCATGTTTGGGCTATAAATAGAATGATGCATTAGGGTTTTAAGGGAACACACACATGACACATGCTAGAGATTTGGGAGGCTATCATTGTATTATCATTTGCTAATCATCTAGTGGGTTTTCATTATTATATTTGTGTGTTTTCCTCTTTATATCTTCACCTGAATCAGATTTTAGCTCGAAATCGATTCTACACTTGCCTTTCACCACCTTTTCCTTTTTGTGTTTTGAAAGGCAAAACCCTCAAAGTGTACGTAGGTTTTTTTTAGGATTCTATACACAAATTAATTCTATGTGAACATGCAATTATACGATTTATTTCTAATTAAGTTAGGTATCCTGTTTATATATTATTTTCGGTCTTGGTGGTGATTACCGTGTTTTTTCTTCTTAAAAGTTCACATTTATTCTTGTTTAAGTTATCATAAGTACTTTTTTATTGTTTGTGTGGTTAAGTGAGTCAAATATATAATAAAAATACAACGACTAAAGAAGAAGCATAAAGATATGCTATTCATTTTTATACAAAACATAAACTTTGACTTAAAAGAGTGGTAATCTATATCTATGGTAGGTCAAAATCTGCCAAACTTTTACTTAACACTAATGTCATCCATTACTAATTCTTCACTCAAGTTAGTTCCTTTAACCTTTCGTCTTATCTTCGTATGTTTCTCCACATGACAAGTCAACAAGGTAATGTTTGGGATCGATTAGCTTAATATACTCACTTGCTTAAAACATGTGTATTAGCATGATTCTAATATAAAAAAATTGAAAACATATTTTATAAGAATAGTTGATGTCTTTTGTGATACGAAAGTATAAAACAAAAATGATGACCCGGAAAAACTAGGAGTGCAAACGAGACGAGCTACTCGAGCTCGGCTTGAAAAAAAGCTCGAAACGAGTCAAGTCTAATCTAGATCCAGCTCAGGTTTAAGAACAAGCTCGTTTGGCAAACGTGTCTGAGCCCGAGTTTCGATTATCAAACTCGAGCCTGCTTGCGAACCTAAACGAGCCCACTATACATATAATTTTTAACTAATATATTAAAGAGTAGGGATTCTAAGAGAACCAAAGGCTAATTGAGAATCGCGAAAACCATTCTTGATCACTAGTTTTTCAAACCCAAAACAAAAAGGCTTAATCACACATTTGCAAAGTTTTTTTTTTTTTTTTTGTTTTTTTTTCATTTATACATATATGTATGTTACTTATTTTTCAAATTTAAACACATATAAATTTGTATGTAGATTAGAAAAACATGTTCTTACCCATAATCTTCTTTATATACATATATTTGCAATCATTTCTACACATTTGCACATACATGTACATTATCAAAACATCTATATACTTATAGGTACAATAGTTATTTTTTAGTTTTAGACACGTATATACATATATGTATAAATGCAAAAAAAAAAAAAGAAACTAGAAAACATACGATTTAGCAAATATATATATATATATATATATATATATATATATATATATATAGGGTATGGATCCTAAGAGAACCAACCCTTATAGAGAACTGAGAGAACAATTCTGAGCCACACATTTCTTATAAAGGCAAAAAAAAAAAATTTTTTTGCTTAATTGCACGTCATTATGCAAGATTTTTTTTTTAATTATACATATGTGTATACTACATTTATACATATGTGTATATAGCAATTATACATATGTGTATATTAGATTTTCAGCTATACATATGTATATATTTCAGTTATACATATGTGTATATTGCAATTATACACATATGTATATTGAAAAAAAATAAAAAAAAATTATTCCAGTGTAAAAAACAGCAATTAAAGTAAAAAAAAATTGCCTTAGAGAAATGTGTGGCCCATAATAGTTCTCTCAGTTCTCAATTTGGCTAAAGGTTCTCATTCGAACCAATTTATATATATATATATATATATATATATATATATATATATATATATATTGTTAGGTTATTTTCAGAAGAGGGTTTTAGTGCGAGAAGAAACCTAAATCTTATTTTTTATTAGTAATTGTTCATATATTTTTTTAAGTTTTTACTTTTTATATATCATTGTTTATGTTATATATACAAAAACCCATAATATTAATGCAATCAAATATTTTTAAGGTTTAAACTCTTTCCTACACATGTGTTATATTATGCGTAGGTAATGTTCCTACACAAAATTTATACATGTGTAGGTTATATAAATTAATGAAATTACTTTATATACTTGTTTTATTTTCGAGATATATGAATAAACAACACATTTCACCAATTTTCTTATTTTTTTATTTTTTTAAAATGAATTATTTATCTTTTTCTCGCCCTAAAACCTCTTCTGAAATGACCCATCCACTATATATATAGTGGAGAGTTCAAATGAGAAAAAGTTTTCTTGTAAGAAGAAGAAGAAGAAATTTAGACCAATATAGATCTTCCATTTTAATAGTTGTATTTAATGTTAAATAAATTTTTAAGTTTTTGTAACTCCCATAAACTAGTTAAATAAATGAAATCATAATTCATTTTTAAATATATATATTTAAAGCAAAGATAATTTATAGTGAAGGATAAATTTCGGTTTGTGTAGGATGAATATATACATGTGTAGGATAAACCTAATGATAATTTCGATATGTGTAGGATAAAAGTATGACAATTTCGATGTGTGTAGAATGAATTTTGATATGTGTAGGATAAGTTTTGATGTGTGTAAGATAAAATATTTAAAAGTAATTAATTGAATAATTAATGTGAAATGAGTTAATGTATTTAATGTTATTTCTTCTTTTTCTTTTCAAATTGAAATTCTTCTCAAATGATCACCCTATATATATATATATATATATTGCTATGAAAATATGTGATTAAAAATGGTTCTCACAATTCTCAATTAGCTTAGTCGTTCTCACATTATCCTAATCAATATATTATATATATACATACTTATATAATAATAATTACTATTTTTAAAATTATGAAAAAGTAGGGATGGCAAGGGTCGGGTATGGGTCGGGTTTGGCTAATACCATACCCATACCCAGTTATAAAATCTCATACCATACTAGTTCCATCACCCGTCGGGTATATAGCATACCCGCGGGTATCGGCTATACCCGTTGATATTTGCATGTATATATATATATATATATATATTTTTACTTTTTTAATTTTCTTTTATAGTCTTATGTTTTAAAAAATCTAGAATATATGAAATTGTGACAAGTAACATATACATCATCATCACCATGATAATCATTGAAACATTTAATATGTAAATATATATTATAGTGTGAATTTTGTAAACTATTTTTATATTTCATAGCTTATAAATATAAATAACTAGCTGATTACCCCGGGAGGTCCCGGGGTTGATAAATCTAATTTTACGTGATAACCTATTACAAATGGCTCAAGTTAACTAACCACAAAATCTTCCAATCATTGCATGTTTATAGTATTCTAATCAGTAATAACTCATATTCCCCACAAAATCTAATTTTACGTGATAACATGAACACTTTGTGTGTTTTTTTCCTGTATGAACGAAACCCCACAAAAAATAGTCGATTTTTTCTCCGTTTTTTTATATAGCACTATGGTACTCGTTGGAAAGATAATAAAACGCTCGTTAATTTGGTGTAATTTTTTTCTTTAAAAAATCCCGTATATAAAAGATATAAACGTTTAAAAGTTATGAGAGGAAATATGAGAGAGAAAATTTTAAATTTATTTTTAAATTCTTTTTTCCTAAAATAACTCAATTTAATTAAAAAAAGGAAACAATTTAAAAACACCAAAAACTCTCCATTATGATGCCACGTGGCATAAGGTTGAGGCCTCCATTGCACGCCACGTCAGCAAAGGTCTTTTCTTTTATATATATATATAGATAATGTTATTAGAATATATATTTTAAACAAAAAGTTTATTTTTCAAATAATGAATCTATTAAAATAAAACTTTACTAAAAATAGTTAAGAAAAGATATATATAAAACTTAAAAGTCTTCGGGTATATATTTCGGGTAGACGGGTATTTAGTTTCGGGTAATCGGGTCGGGTATCACCTAATACCATATGTCAGAAACTATAGATCTATGATACTCAACCAAACAAACAATAATAACAAAAGAACAAAGAGATATAGCGACAGAAAACGGTGACAAAATTCTATTATTAACCAACCCCAAAAGTACCCAAACCAAACCCAGATTCTCAGCAAATCACTGAGAATCAAAGAATAGTACAATACAACAATCTGCTACTAATCAACTAGATCAGTAGACGATTGTAAAGAAGAAACAAACATACAAGACTTACAGACAGTGATAAGACGAAATACAACGAGAGAGACGAACAGAAACCCTAGACAAAATACAGAGACAATGAATTAATAATAATGAAAAATAAAAAGAAAGTCTTTATATATGAAGAGCTCGATCCGCGTCAATCCTCAGCTAACAATATGAACCGTTGATCTCCACACAATCAATCCTAGCCATCTAGAGAAAACACACATCACTTTGACTTATGTTGACTATAAGCCCACAACTCAGCTGGCCCAATTATAACTCAGCTAAGCCCACAACCTGTTAAACCACAAGTCCAAGTAATACAGCCCAACAGCACTTGAATTAAGGATCATAATATTATTTTTAACATCCCCCCATCATTCAAGTGTTGAACATGTCATACATGCCTAACCTTTCACACAACACATTGTGCTGTACAACAACTCCCTTGGTGAACAAATCTGCAATTTGCTCATCAGTACTGACTTTTACAGTCTTAATGACACCATTTGCAATTTTTTCTCTCAAAAAATGCAAATCTATTTCAAAGTGCTTGGTTTTATCGTGAAACACAGGATTGGCAGCTATAGAAATGGCTGCCTTACTGTCACTGCAAAGTTTAACAGGTAAACTGCATGACACTTTCAATTCACTTAACAGGTTTATAAGCCACATTATTTCACATGTGGCTGAACACATTGCCCTATATTCAGCCTCAGCTGTTGACCTGGAAACAGTATTTTGCTTTTTACTTTTCGAGGATATTAGGCAATTTCCCAGATAAATACAGAACCCAGTCACAGATTTCCTAGTGACTGGACATTTAGCCCAATCTGCATCAGCAAACCCAAGTAAGTCAAAACTATCACCTTTTTTTGAAAAGAATTCCTTTTCCAGGTGATAATTTTAGGTATCTTAGTAGCCTCAAAGCCACTTGAAGATGACCCTTACTAGGCTTATGCATAAATTGACTAAGATATTGAACAGAATAACTGATGTCTGGCCTTGTTAATGAAAGATATATAAGTTTGCCAATTAACTTCTGGTAACCAGTTATATCTTCCAGCAGACTCTCAGTTTTACTATTTTTATTTAACACAATGTAATTTGGTTCTATAGGTGTATGTACAGGTTTACACCCTAGATAACCAAATTCATTCAATAATTCGAGACAATACTTTCTTTGGGATAAGCATATCCCACTTTCTGAGTAGAGAACCTCAATACCCAGAAAGTATTTAAGCTTTCCTAAATCCTTTATTTGGAAACTTTTACTTAGAACACTTTTAATATTATTGATTTCACTATCACTATTACCAGTTATCACTATGTCATCAACATAAACTAGCAAAGTAATAAACACACCTTTTTCATCTTTAACAAATAATGAATAGTCACATATACTTTGTTTGAAACCCATTTGAACTAACACATGGGTCAACTTTTCATTCCATTGTCTAGGTGCCTGTTTTAATCCATATAGGGATTTAACAAGCTTACAAACCTTAGTTTCATTTTCTGAGTAAAAACCTTCAGGTAAGGACATATATACATCCTCAGTCAAAGACCCATACAAGAATGCATTATTCACATCAAGTTGATATAAGGACCAATTATTTTGAACAACTAAGTTGATTACAGTCCTCACTGTAACCATCTTAACCACTGGTGAGAAGGTTTCACCAAAGTCCAGACCCTCTCTTTGATTGTAGCCTTTTGCTACAAGTCTGGCCTTGTACCTCTCTATCTCACCATTGGCCCTATATTTCACCTTATACACCCACTTACAACCTATTGACTTCCTACCTTTTGGTAAATCACACAAAACCCAAGTATTGTTCCTATGAAGAGCCTCCATTTCATTATTCATAACTTCAACCCACTTTGGATCTTTTGAAGCTTCTAAATAACTACTTGGCTCTATAGACTTATTTAAACTAGATACAAAACAGTAATTTTCACATGACAGTTTAGAATAATTGACCACATTTTCAACACCATACTTGACTTTGCCTTCTATAACAAAATCATCAAATCGTTTTGGCAAAGCAGACTCCCTACTAGACCTTCTAAGACTGATCCTATCTCCCTCAGGAGTATTGTTCTCATCATCAGACCCTTCATTTCTGGGAAGGTCTGTCCCTCTCATACCTGGGCTCCTAGGCTGCTGATCAGAATCAGATGAACTCTGATCTACCCCCTTGCAGCCCTGGGAGAGTCATCAAACTCTTTCCCAGATAAGGTGTCTTGAGTAACAGTGATTCCCCCTTCATCATCGGGAGGATTATTAGACTCAGAAATTTCATTGCTTGTGTTATCAAAAAAATTTAAATGATCCAAATCTTTAAACAATTGTTTGTCTTTTTTGAATTTAAAAGGATAGATTTCCTCAAAAAACTTAACATCTCTTGAGTATTCTATCTGATTTGTATTTAAATTCCACAATTTGTAACCTTTTTTAAACATAGAATATCCAAGTAAAACACTTTTATCAGACCTACTAGAAAACTTATCATCTTCATTCAAGATGGTTTTAAAACACAAGCAACCAAAATTCCTAAAATGACTCACAATTGGGGGGAACCCATACACTTTTTCATAGGGACTCTTACCATTTAACACAGAAGAAGGAAGTCTGTTAATCAAATACACAGCAGTTAGAATACATTCAGACCAAAAATTAAGTGGCACTTGACTTTGGAACAACAAAGCTCTAGCTATGTTAAGAAGGTGTCTATGTTTTCTTTCCACAACACCATTTTGTTGTGGAGTATGAATGCAAGAAGTTTGGTGTATAATACCCTTTTTAGAACAAAAATTATTAAATTGTTGATTTATGAATTCAGTATCATTATCACTTCTGAATATCTTTACATGTTTTTTAAACTGAGTTTTCAGAAGTTTATAAAAAATAACAAGATTATCAAAGACTTCACCCTTATTTTTAAGTAAATAACACCAAACAGTTCTTGAAAAATCATCCACAATAGTCAAAAATATCTATAACTTTCTTTACTCCTATAAGGACCCCATACATCTAAATGAACTAGCTCTCCCACTTCCTTAGTTTTATGATCACTAAGGGGAAAGGGATTCCTAATTTGTTTAGCTTTGTGACAGACATCACAAGGCTGAGTAGATATTTTTCCTAGACTTAAAGACTCTCTTAACACAGCTAGAACTTGGTCAGATGGGTGTCCAAGCCTGCTATGCCACAAGTTAGACTCAACAACACTACTAAAACAAACATTAGAGGTACTCACATTATCTCCTAAAAAATACAGACCATCATGTGCTCTACCAGTCACCAGGACCTTCCTGGACCTGGAATCCTGAACAAAACATTCATACTCATCAAATAAGACACTCATTTTACTATCCTTGGCTAATTTATTAACAGACACCAAGTTCACACAGTATTCTGGCACATAAAAGACATCATGTAATATTACATCTTTTGTAATTCTAATGTCACCAATCTTTTTTACTCTAGCATTGGTTCCATTAGGATGTTTAACATACATGTTATATTGGGTAACATCAAATGCATTGACCAAGTGTTCATCAGTGCTAACCATATGCTGGTTAGCACCTGAATCCATGATCCACTTAAGTAACAATGCAGATTTTACTTCATCAGAACGATTAGACAAACTTTTAATAACATTACATACTCTAGACAGAACAGACATATTTGAAAAACCATTTACTGTAATACACTCACCTCCAGCATTGGAGATTTGTGCATCAGTTCCTCCTTTCTCATTTATAAGACTCATTAGTTTTGAAATCTGTTCTGAAGTAAAAGGAACAGAAGAACTAGATACAGCATTATTAGTAGATACAGACACTTTCCCATTAGAAGCATTACTTCTAATGGGTTGAGTGTTACCTTTCTTTTTAAACCCTGGTGGATAGCCTACTAACTCATAGCATCTATCCACAGTGTGACCAATCATATTGCAATGAGTGCATTTTAGATTGGGATTTGGTCCTCTATTAGTGTTGTTAGAGGGTCTCCTGTTATTGTTAGTATTAACAGGATTATTTCCTTTCACAAAAAAGGAAACATTAGACCCTTTAACACTACTATTAGATTTCCTATGGGACTCCTCCCTAGACACAATAGAGAATGCATGTTTAACAGAAGGTAGGGGATCTTGCATCAAAAGAGTAGTTCTAACTGGTTGATATATTTCATCCAAACCCATTAAGAATTGCATAAGTTTTATTAGCCCATTAAAACTGTTATACTCTCTAGATGCATCACATATACAAGGTGGTAATTGTACAATAGAATCAAATTCCTTCCACATTGTATTTAGTTTATGATAGTACTCTGAAACAGTACTACCATTTTGGCTAATAGAACATATCTTTTGATGCAGATTAAACACCACAGACCCATCAACCTTATCATAGGTTTCTTTTAAGTCTAACCAAACATCCCTAGCATTTTTTGAAAAAACTTGTCCTAAGTATAACTCCTCACTAACAAAATTAAGTAACCAAGACAATACAATTGAGTTACACTACTTACACCTATCCCACTGTTTACCCAGAACATCATCATTTACAGACTTAATAACACTACCATCAACAATCCCAAACTTATTCTTTGTTTCAAGAGCTAACTTCATTGATTTAGCCCAGACATTATAATTTTCAGTTCCTTTAAGTTTGATACTAGTGATGGTTAATGTGCTAGTGTCACTAGGGTGAATGTACAAGGGGTCACCAATATCAAGTTTACTAATAAGAGTTCCTGCTGGAGGATCATTGTTTCCTCCACCAGGAGCATTAGGGTCAACAACATCACCCATGCTAAATCAGACAGTACACACAAATAGACAAACAAAGAATGATACACCACAATGGTCAAATAGCAACCAACTGAACCAATACACAAAGAACAACCAAACAGTGAGATCCTAGAAGGACAAAACTGTGTCAGTGTAAGGATAGTGGGTTCATCACTCAAGGTGCCCACCCAATTCTTAACACAGGAGTCCTTTTATTATCTATAGTATATATATATACTAGTAATATGCAATCAATCAGCAAATACAACACAGTAAACAACTAGCAACAACAAGACAGATAAACCAATCAAGATATAGACACAACCAGATAATGAGCCAATACCGGTCCCCCTAACCCGGGCAGTGCTCCTAGACTCAACAGAAAGTAAAACAGAAGAGAATGGAACAATCTCACCAAATAAACTCGTAGCCTGTAACCTTCACTTAGGGTTACAAAACCAGAGAGCAATCAACAAGAAATAGGCCTCCAACTTGTATCCAAGAAGCTCAGCACAGATCAAGAGTTTTATGCCAACAATGGTTGACTATTACTCCAAATCTACACAAATACCAAGAGCCAAGATAATAGACCAGATCTAGACAGATCAGATCTATTACTAAGCAGAGAATGGATCAAGATCTATTAAGGAAGATCAAAACCCTAATCATCCACCAGACACAAAAAACAAGATCTACACAACCAGAAGAGAAAAGACCCCAAGACATACAGCGGAAGACGATGAACAACAAACTCAGGAGCCTATTGGCTCTGATACCATGTCAGAAACTATAGATCTATGATACTCAACCAAACAAACAATAATAACAAAAAAACAAAAAGATATAGCGACAAAAAACGGTGACAAAACTCTATTATTAACCAACCCCAAAAGTACCCAAACCAAACCCAGATTCTCAGCAAATCACTGAGAATCAAAGAATAGTCCAATACAACAATCTGCTACTGATCAACTAGATCAGTAGACGATTGTAAAGAAGAAACAAACATACAAGACTTACAGATAGTGATAAGACGAAATACAACGAGAGAGACGAACAGAAACCCTAGACAAAATACAGAGACAATGAATTAATAATAATGAAAAATAAAAAGAAAGTCTTTATATATGAAGAGCTCGATCCGCGTCAATCCTCAGCTAACAATATGAACCGTTGATCTCCACACAATCAATCCTAGCCATCCATAGAAAACACACATCACTTTGACTTATGTTGACTATAAGCCCACAACTCAGCTGGCCCAATTATAACTCAGCTAAGCCCACAACCTGTTAAACCACAAGTCCAAGTAATACAACCCAACAGCACTTGAATTAAGGATCATAATATTATTTTTAACACCATACCCGTCCCATACCCGCAAAATATTTTTTTTTCTAATACCAAACCCGTCCCATACCCGTCAGGTTTCGGGTATACCCATCGGGCTCCGGGTTTTTTGCCATCCCTATGAAAAAGTAGCTAAATTATATGTAAATAATATTTATAATTAATATTAATTAATAAATAAATAATAAGCGAGCCGAGTACTAGCGAGCGTAGCTCGAACTTTAGTAACAAAGCTCGAAGCAAGCCGAGCTTGAGCCCAGTCAAGCTCGAGCTTTGCTCGACTTGTTTACACCCGTAGGGAAAACTAAAAAGGTGATGATGAATTGAAATTGTTGGGTGTAAAAACACAAAACCTGGGTTCTTACTATGATTGGATTTACTCATAGCATGAACCGTAAGGGTTCCAGTAAAGAAACTTTGTTTTTGGGTTAAGACGACCAACAAGCTGGGTTCGGTCTATCTTAGACGTCTCTTACGTTCAAGATTTCAATTAACTAACTCAAACTTCATTGTATAGTTATGAAACTTTACATCGAGGTTCTAGGCATAAGTGGAGCAGTTTGTAAGAGCATTCATATCAGGCTCTCTATCTAGTTATTTTCTCAAATTTATGGAGAAAAATATTAGATTTTCTTTCATTTGTTCTCTCCATTAGCTTCTCTAAAATAGAGATAAGGTTTAGAGAACCTACACTAGTTTTCTAAGTATTAAGCTTCACTATTTATTTCTAAATTTAATTTTGTGAGCGTATGAAACCGAGAAAAAAATAATGAAAGAAGTGTTTATAAATAAGATAGAAATAGAAATAAAGAACGGATATGAGAGGTTAGTAAAAACTAAACAAAATTTAAAGAAAAATTGTGTGTTTTAGTTAAATTACAGTAAAAAAAGGTGAGAAAATACTCTAAATGCTCTATGACTTCATGCTTTCGAAGGGATAGAGAAACGAAGTGATTTTGTGAAAGTAAAATAATCATTTTAACTGATTTAACGGATATATTTAACGTTCACTGTTATAAACCAATCACATTACAGTGTGAAATGATATCAAAAACAAAACAAACAATTATTGAAAGTAGAACCGAATTCTTTATAATATACCACACTAACCTTTTATGTAATTAGTTGCAATATGATGCATCTATTTTTTAGTATAGATGTAGATAAAAAAGGAATTAGTAACCTTTTATATAACTTTTCTTAAAACTCACTTTTTATATCTCTATCCTATATTATACTACATGTAAGAATTGGAAAAAAAAACAATTATATATAAAAGTTTAAGTAATGCAACTTTAAAACATATGATACATTCTGTTAAAACATATCGTTGATATTTAAATCAACTACTTCGCGATTTCAACCACAACTTCTTCATTCGTTAATATATTTTAAAAGAATTTACAAAACAAAAGTGAATGTTGTATTCTATCCACAAAAGACATGGTTTTACGTTTTTATAACTTAAAAAGTAACATGTTACGTGATTATCATGATTTTTTTTTCCGGTCGCATATAACTTATACCTCTCTAGTATATATGTGTGTATATATATAGTCATACAGGCACTACACACAAACACACTACTTCAAGCAAGCTGTGATATTGAGGCTGCCCACCCCTATCCCTTCTCCAACCCACTTAATATTATCATTCAAATTCAATAAGTTATAACACCCATTCCATCTTTGAAGCTCTTTTTGGCTCTAGGTATGCCTTTCATCTCTGTTTCTCTCCTTATCTATCCATTTCCTTGTGTTTCAAGTTACTTGTTTGGTGGCAAAAAAAAAGTATTACTATCTGTCATAGATCTTATCATCTCATATCTGGATTATAATTAATTCTCATGGTATGCTTGTTTTTGGAAGCCTTTAATTTGGATCTTTTATGGGTATTTTTTTATTTCTAATGTTGATTTGTTTCTAATTCATGCTTTGATCTTTGTATTGATCTAAATACCCTTTTGTGGTGTATGTTTTTCCTCAATTTAATTACTTTTTAGCACCATATTCATCAGTAAATGATTTGTTTTGAATCAGGAACAGGAACCCTGTTTTATTAAGTTTCTTGATGGGATTTCAAGAACATAAATTATTAAATTTACCCCTAATTTGATCATGGGTGTGAAGACATTTGTACAAAGCTTTGGATTTGATGAATTGTGGGTGTATGTTTTTTGAAGCCAACAAGTCATTGTTAATGGGGTGTGTGTTCTTTTGAATCTTGTGTATTAAATCTTGTGACTTGCAGTGTTTGTGCAGAGAATATTAGTTGAAATTTATGTTCTTGTTTCAAGATTTTTGAATTTTTTTATATAAAAGTTAACATAAGTTTATAAAGTTATAAACTTTGATAATCTTGATGACATGGATGCAGGTTAACAACAGAATGGGTCTCTCACCATACCAAAGCCCCTCAGATGCTGGTGTCCTGTGTGTCATTCTGGTCAACACAGCGATCTCAATATCGATCATGAAAGAGATAGTACGATCGATTCTTCATGTGATCGGGATCCACGTGGCGTCAGGGGAAGATTACTCGGGTCAAATGTTGAGTGAATCGGTTGAATGTAGAGGAACCCCTTCTGAAACTTACATGAGTGAGTTCAGAAGCCGAACACCATCAGTCCTTTACGATTCCTTGTGTTGCCAAACGAAACAAGAATGCTCGGTTTGTTTGGTTGAGTTTAAACTAGATGCAGAGATTAACCAGCTTTCGTGTGGGCATGTTTTCCACAAATCTTGTGTTGAGAAATGGTTGAAGCTGTGGAATGTAACATGCCCACTTTGCAGAAACGACATGATGATGCCGAAAGAGGCTGAAGAAGATACTTGCCCTATGTGAGGTTTTTTTGGTGGTTTTAGTCTATTAGTGATGTGGTCGGTGGTGCACAGGGGATTGTGTAGATTCCGTGCTTGAGTTTTTTCGATGTGTTTTTAGTGTTTTTTAGTTAGCACCCGACTTGTGTTGCTGCACAAGCGCAGTTGGCGTATCTGGCTTCAAAATTACCCGCTTTGTATATATAAAATGTGTTTAGGTTTCCGGTGTTGTATGCACCTGAGAAGCTGTGAACTTTCTTAATTATAGTTTGGTTTGTGATTTGAATCAGTCATATAGTTGATCTTTACTTTCCTGCTGAATTCGAGTCTGAATTAGGTCCAGGTTCAATCGGGGCGCTTAACAGTTCAAAACAGGTAGTTTAAAAAAGGTTCAGAAGGGTCATTTTCCTATAGCTTGCCCACAATATTTGTCTTTATGGCCGACATGTTGGCAGTACGTGGTGCTGTGCCATTTTGTATACGTTTTAAGTCGGCAAACAAAAAATAGACCATTTATTTAAATATATCATTATTACAAGGTGCTGAATATGATGGCCTATGATACATGGCCTAATTAGATCATGAATACGTGTAGCTGAATTTGATGTTAAAGCTGCACAGTATCCGAACCGCACATCCCGCTGATTCATCCCCTCCCAAAGGAGGGGTGGGGTGGTGTCCCTGCCCGCCCCTCCCTCCCTCCCTCCTGTCCCGGTTCTTCTAGCATGCATACCGTCCGGCCTAATGGAACAAAACATCACAAAGCATTTGGACAGCGGTACTCTACCCTTACGACCACGGCAACAGTGAACACATTTAAAAATAGAGCACATAACTTACTATTAATGAACATAACACATTGGGGAAAATAAATAAGACAGTGCTACTTAACGTCGAATTATCTGTTTTAAACAACAAATCTTGTAATAAGTGACTTTAACATACAAACATGAGAGAACACAAAAACCTCAAGAACTGCAGGTATTGATGCCATCTTTGCAGTCTCTAGTGAGGTCATTGAAAGTCTCGATTTGCTTTTTGCCCCTCAAGAAAACCTCGGTGTCAACAGAAGCCCTCATGTATCCATCAAACTCAACTGCAGCACCATTGTTCAGCTTTTTCATCTCACTGTACCACTCGCTGCTCTCGTCCCAAAGACTGCTGTATTCGTCAAGAAAATGAGTGGAATATTTGTCTTTCAACGGGTCGAAGAAAGAAATGTCTGATTCATCGGTAGCAATATATAAATTCCTTCCATCGTCAACCTTATCTTGTAAAGAGGAAAGAAGCGCTTCGGGAGAAGTATCTGCTGCAAGATTTGGCCATTGTTCTTGATTCCTTGCCTTCTCACCTCTCACAACATGAACCGAGTCGAAATCCCAGTTCATTTTCGCTGCTATTGCCGAAACTATGTCCATTAATCTTCTAGATTTCCATATCAAGTGCCATGGTCTTTGAATAACAGATTCTGCTTCGCCTTCACACACTCTATACCAGTAATTATCCGGCTCAACGCTCCCAAACTTTCTCATTATCAACGTGTCCTTCACTCCAGCCATCTTCATCGGGGTGATTCTGAAATCATCGACTAGAGAAATACTTAACCCGTCTTTCTGATGCCACTTGTTCCAATCCGACCAAAACTGACCCTGATCCAAGACCGACGCCGACTCCTTCAAATGCTCAAAATCAAAGTAAAATCTAAAATCTTTCCCCTCTTCATCCTGACCTGACTTAGTATAAACAGACGACAAACAAATACTCAAATCCATTACCAACGTCCGATTCAAATACTGAGCTTCACCTAACGCACACATAAAACTCCACAAATAATGATCCATACTCTTACACCTATCCCCACCACCATTATACAACAAATACTTCCCTTGATCAAACGACTTCTCCGATTCAACAACCGGCAGCGAATCATTAACACTTTCCCCAACCACCTGAACGCCAATAATACTCTTATCCTCTTCACCCACAGGCGTTTTCTCAAACCCTACTTTCTGATGCTTCTTTCTCTTCCTAGCATTCCCACCCGAATGATAATCCCCAATCCCCACAACACTAAGCGTACAATTCTTCGACCTAGCAATCACAAAGCTCCGATAATCCTTATACAACGCCGCCCTCTTCCCTTCCTTAGGCCTAAACCTCCACGCCATATGACACGAACTATCATTCATCCCTCTAACCGGCTTCCCAAACCTATAAAAATGTATATCCTTAAACTGATCAATCGCCGCCGCCATCATAACATGAAAAACCTCCGGATCCGTACAATCCACCGCCTTATCCATCTCACCACTACAATCCCTCTCCTTATTCTCCCCTTCCCCATCCCCTTCCCCATCGTTTACCGAAAGCGTAAACGTGGTACTAACATCAGTGGCATTAATAACACTACCAAACACTGTCTCATTAGCAACCATGAAGTCTTCACCGGTTTTTACAACGGTGTTATCGGATACAAACGTGGCATTGGAATTGGATGTTAAAAAGTTTGTAATCTTAGTTGAAGGATGAAACAAAGGGTCTTCAGGTTCATATGTAGCAGCTATTATTGTGAATACTAATACACCGATAACAAAAAACGTGAAGAACAGGTTTTTTATTATTGTTAATGCATCTTGACCTAAGCTTTCGGGTCGGAAAGTAGTGGACCGGGTCGGTAAACTCCGGCCAAGCATTGTAACAGATCTGTAAATATGTAACCCTAACCTAGATAAATAATGATAATAATAATGTTAATGATAATAATAATAATATAGAGTTACCTTATGGAATTAAAGTGGGAAAGGATTATGAATTCATCGACAGTGAGTGTGTTTAGATCTGCTTAATGTTTCAGTGAGAGCATAAGGTGTTGGTATATGGAATGACGATGATTGTGTGATGTGCACTCGGCGTATGTTAGTGGATGTGAGGGTATTTGTGCTAATGTAGTCGGGTGATTAGATCCACCGACACATGGGCATTAAGAAATGGGTCCCACGCGGTAATCGTTGTTTCTCTGGACTTTGAAAGGGTCGTCATGTGTGAGGTCAGGTTTTGTTTTAGTTTTTTTTCAATCAATAATTAATAAAAATGCGTTTTTAATAAAATTTAATCATGGATTAGGTTTAGAATAAAAGTACATAAAAACAAAAAAAAACTCTAAATATTATAGAGTTTTATAATTATTCAAATGTTCCACATGATGTGCTAATATAATGATTTTAAGTCTGTTTTTCAATCTCACAGGTTTATGAAATGTAAGACATATTAACATAAATGTAGTTATAACTTACATATTAACTAACTAGTTTATCCCCTTATGCTTTCTGATATAGACAAATCTAATATAAAGTGAAAATATGTGTGTATCGTAAAAGGAATATGTCATTTTTTATGAATTTTTTTTTAAAATGATCAACACTCGATAACTCATAAAACATACTTCTAATTTTACGTGTACACATCTTGCTCAAGTGAAGTGAACATGGAAAAAAAAGACAACCAAATTGGTATGATGTTTGCCTGGAAAAAAAACAACCAAATTGGTATCAAATGAAATGTCATGATAATGATTGATTTAAGAGGCGTGCATGATGGGGTGATTAACAATGTGATGAGGAACATCAGGGGTTGTAGAGTTATTTGACAATGTGCTTAGGCTGGTGGAGCCGAGTCTTCGGCAGCAGTAACCAGGAGAGCAGCGACAGGACCGTCCTCAGGAGCTAGACCAGGTCAGCAGAGTCGCCCACGGAGGGGCATCCTCCGTACTATCCTGGATCGGCTTAACACTTTGTCCGCTGAGTTTACAGCATTCCAGGCCAACTTTGCCCGTCATATGGCATCCTGCACAGGCTCCAGCTCCAGGTCCCAGACACGTCCCCGCCGCAACCGCTCAGTTTGATCTCCCTAGATTCAGGTTTACTCTTTGTGGTTCATGATGGTTTGTTGACTTAAAACACTATTTCGTTTTCTCTTTTTCTTTTGTTTTTGGATGATTATGGTTTGTATGATGTTATTATGCATGCGGGGTGCATGCCGGACATGTTCCACCCGCTAGCGCCAGAGCGCTGGTATCTATCTTAGGATTGTAACTTTGTTTTTAGTTATCTTTGTTACTTTATTTTCTTTTCTAGTTATTTAGGACAGGTTGAGGACATGCTATTATTGTGGACCTGCCATTTGGACGTTCTTGCTTTTGTGGATGTGGGTTTCGACCACACGTTGGTGGATTTGCCTCTATCAGGGAGTATTAGTTCCTCTTGCCTCTTTTTCCATTTCTATACCTAAATTTTTTGCAAAATTTTAAGTGTGGGGTGGACCATTTTGCTATCGTTTGCTACAATGAAACAATTGGCTAAATTCGATTCAAAGGGGGTGGCATGGTATGATTATGTGACGGAGTCTGCTTACTGGAACCATATTCATGAAATTGAAGATGAGGACACGATGAGGGCAGCGTTGTTTTATGTGAACAGGGGTACAGAAATGAAGCGGAACAACTTGAAGCCGCTAGTTAGGGTGCTATTACAATTTGTGGTAACCAACATAGCATCAAGAGGGGGAGACAATGTGGCAGTTAGAACATGGGAGATTCCGGTTTTGTACGCTATCATGACAGGTGGCGTGCATTTATCTTTCTGTCAGATGGTCATTATGCACGTGTGGAGAGCTCGAAACCTTAAGGCACAAAAGATGACACCGCACGTTAGGTTGCTAAGTGCCTTATTGGAGAAGCAGGAGGCAATAATTGAGAGTGAAATGCCCTACTCGAGATCACACGCGATCTTATCCTTTCCTAAGTTAGCCAGTGAAAAAAATGCGAATATAAAATAACTAAACTCTGGCAAAAACTGAAAATGGGTCAAGGAGACAAACTGAAGGTGCTTCAGTGGGGGAAGCAAGAACCGAGCAAAGGAGAGATGGATGGTCATTGATCAAGACTGCAGTGATGAGGAGTTGATGAGAAGACAGAGAGAAGCAGGTATGAGACTGGAGATCGTGCCGATTCAGTAGCACAGTCAGCCTCAGACCGGGCAGCCGGTTATTCATGGGGTATTTTTGATGATGACATGCAGGCTCGAGTGACAAGTTTGAGACCTCCTCAATACGATTCGTAGGATATGTGGCAACAAAGCATTTATGACCAGAACTCTCGGATGGATGAAAACGTAATAGGCAACATCAATAATTACTTGAGCATAATAGGAGGAGGACAGAGAGGATCCGCCACCTAGAGGCACAGATGGAGTTAGAGCTATTCAAATTGCTCGCCGATCGTGGATCGCTCGCCGCTCGTTTGAAAAATGCTTGAAAGATTGAGTGATCTCCGGTCAGGTGCTTATCTAAATTGTGTAGAACAAAGTTCTTAGACGCAGAAGAAGTACTCATAGATTGAGTAACCTTTGATTTCTTTGGGTTTTTACACCATCCCTGGTAACATGGGCCTTCCGCTTCCGGTGACCCTTACTTTGTAAATTTATGGAGGTATCCTCCGCAGTAGTATCATCCAAATTGTTCAAGCATCTTCAAGAATTGATTTATTCTGGTTCTCAATAACAGGGGGGTTCGATGGATCAGTTTAGGTAGCCAAACCGGGAGCTACCTCGGTGCCATCATGGACCTCAGATGGGGCTATAATGGCATCACCTACAGCCTCGACATTGCTATTGCCTACTCCAGGAGTCCCAACTTTTCGGATGGGAAACTGTGTCTTTTCAATTTGTTCAAGTATGGGCTTATTATTCCCTAGTTCCTCATCAGTAAACTCCAGAGATTCGTCATCAAAACTATGAAACTTGAGAGCTCCTAACAAAGACATATCCGCAAAAAAACAAGGTTAAAAGACCGAAACACAAAAGAGGAAAAATGTAAAGAAAAAGTAACCCTCATCCCAGCCACCTATCCGGCTCGTCCCAAGCGCGGCTTACACCCCCAACAACAAAATATGTTTCTTCATGAATGTTCGGATCTCGGTCTTATGTGCTAATAAACGTTTGTACAAAGAATTATTAAACCGAAAATCCTCCGGGAGCTCCCACTCAGACGACTCGTAGCTCGTCCTCCACACCATATCCGCTCGAAGGCATCTATTGTCCAATAAGAAGAATGCGTCTTTCAGTTCTTAAAGCTTGAAGATTCTTTATCATGACACTCTTCCATGTTGTCTTTTTTCAAAGGTATACCAACTCTCAACTACCTATCTGATTTAGCTTATAAAAGACTCGGAACACATTGAGATCTGCTACCTTTCCAAAGCTTGGCAGGCAAATTCGAAATGGTAGACCTGACTCAATCCAAAAGGGTTCATCTTCAAATATGAACCTTTAGGAATTGTGGGACCTTTACCAAAAATTTTGTAATGGGGACACGGTAATTTGCAAAGAGGACGGGGTTCAGGTTAAGAGGGAACCGACAATCCCTCAAGAACCTGTCCAACTTTGATTGTGTATGCTTATTAAAGCTTACATTCATATCGTCCTTGACCATGGCTAAATGGATACAAATGGAGACGAGGAAAGGATATGGAAGGACACCTGATATGAAGGTCTAAACGTGAGCACTTGATCTTGTATAAAAAGTAAAAACTCACAAAGGCTTAAAGAAGAAAATGGGGAAACTTTTCAGAGAAAAGTAAACAATGAAAAGTAAAATGAAGTGGGGTTTTATACTTGAAAAGTAAACTATTCGCTTTCATGACGTCAACGGATAAAAGCTCCTGGTTCAGTGGGTAAAAATACCAAAGTAAAGTGCGATAGGTCCGAACCATAAGTAAGTACTCTTCGTCGACTAGTATAAATACCCTCATTTTAAGTACAGGTAACACACACGAACTCCTACACTCAGAACCTCATTTCCCCTCTCTAAACAAATACTTATACTTACGCCGAATGATGGTCAAAGAGAGGCCCTCCATCATCCTCTGTGACGAGCCTAATGGTTTGCTCTTGTGCAGGTTCATTCATAACAAGATCTAATCAAACTTATTCGTTTCCCTCATCCAATTCAACAAGAGTTAAGTTTTTAGATGTTCATCAATCTCACATATTTTTGAAATGTATGTCATGTTAACATGAAAGTAATTATAACTTACATAATTAAAATTTTACTCAATACTTTTTAAAGGACTCAAAAACTATTAGAACTAATAATATATATATATATATATATATATTTTATTGATATACACCCCTTTCAATATATATTGGTGGGCTTGAAACTTGTGGTCAAAGTCTCAAATAGCTATTGACCATCAATAATATAGTTATTATGGGGTGGGAGATGTTCAAAGTCTCAAAACAACTATTGACCATCAATAATCTAGTTATTTAGGGGGTGGGAGAGGGACAAGAAGGAACGAGTGGAGGCTGGTACCGAAGAGCGGGGCGGTGATCCCGCTCATCAAAAAATGTCACATCAGCGTTCCATCCCGAGCCTCCCCTCTAGCGCTACCACCACACATCACCATCTCAGTAT
Source organism: Ambrosia x helenae (assembly GCA_030844895.1). Taxonomy (NCBI): domain Eukaryota; kingdom Viridiplantae; phylum Streptophyta; class Magnoliopsida; order Asterales; family Asteraceae; genus Ambrosia; species Ambrosia x helenae. The sequence continues at coordinate 64,769 of JAUTDX010001444.1, read as the reverse complement.
GTCACACTATCCACCTTAGCCCATCTGATCTTACAACTTAAAAAGTCTAATACCTAAAGCTACAAAATGTTAAAAAAAGAAACAGGTGACTTATACTCTCCACTGAAACACCACTAATCTTGTTAATTATGTAAAAACTCCTTGTAGTCAAAAATGGGTGTTGGGAAAAATGCATATATCATATTCCCATTACAATATTTCAAGTCATTTCACTTTACAATCCCTTTAAGGTTAATTAAAACCACCTTATTTTAAGGCTATGCAAGATGAACCCATGTTCATGCTTCTATGAACCATATCCTGCAACAAAATCTTTATGGTTTCCACTGATGACCCATCAACTCTAGCTGCAATTTCACAAACAATTATCTCGAAAACCGACGAGCTCAGCCTCGTTTCAGAAGGAGAATCCCTAAGCAAGTCCAGTAGCAACCTAGCCTTGTTCCGGGCTTCATATGTCCCATACACAGTCAACCGTAACAAACCTGGGATCGCACCCTCGTTAAGAATAAGTTCCCTATATTTACTTCTTGAGCTCATACACAGTTCAAACAAAGCATCAACCGCGTGTTCTTTGCTAACCAAAGATCCATCTTCGATTGTTTCCACTAATGTTAGTATCCCATCTTCGGCTTTTGTGATGGCAAGCCTTCCTTCATGAGATTTGGATAGAATGTTAATCAAACCGGCGGTTATCTCAGCAAATTTGGAATACTTTTTGCATTGTTTAAGGAGGTTGATGAGTGGCGAGGCGGCTGCAGCATCAAGAACTATGGCTGGTTCTTCGTTGCTGGCGGTTAGGCTGTGAAGTGCGGTGACTGCATCCACTCTTGCTTGAATGGTCCCACAGCTTAGGATTTGTATCAAAAGCGGGATCGCGCCTGAACTGACTATGGTTGATTTGTTGTTTGGTGTTGCTGATAATGTTAAAATCGCGGCGGTGGCTAATTCTTTCAGGTTGTCACTGGTTTGAAAGTTGAGAAGGTTAACAAGAAAAGGAATGACTCCACATGTCACTATTTGTTCCTTAATTCTGTAATTTGATCAAAACACAAAACCATAAGTTATGAGAAGATCAACTACATGATTTAAACAGTAAGAACAACGATTAGTGGCTACAGCGCTCATCAGATAGTGCGCTACGCAGGGGCGGACCTAGCTTGAAGCTAGGTGGCCACGTCCGTTGCTACTCAACTTCGCGCGTGTAGTGGAAAGTTAATGGAAAATTTGTGTTTTTTTACGATATTTGGAAAACGTTACTACTAAAATGAAAAAAACGAAAAACGTTACTACTGAAATTAATTTCTGAATTCCGCGACTGGTGCTAAGTATCTTATATGACATATGTCGCTATACGCCTCTAGAGTATATAGCGATAAATAGAGAATTTAATTTTTATTACTTTTATTTTTGTTTTTGCTTCTTTCGTACATACTATTGACTGCTATTCGCTATTGACAACTATAAATTAAACTACAAAATTCGCAAACCATAACACAACTGCATCAAAACTCAAACCAAACACTAACCGATCATTTCTAGAAGCAAGATTAAGCAACGCAAGAAGCGAAGCTTCACAAGCATCATCATGTTTCGAGCAAAGCATGAGAACAAGAGGTTGAATAACACCGGCACCAGCAAACTTGACCCGAACCTTCCAGAAGACCGATGGTTGCGAATTATGGTCCTGATCTCTCTAGCAGCTTGAATCTTTATTAACAGGTCTCCATTGATCAACCTATCAGAAACTTCATCAACTACTACTGTTGGTTTCTTTTGGTTCCATCTCTCTTCTGCTACATCCATTGACTTACAGATCTTTTTACAAGGTTTAATGTATAGATGAACAGACATATATGATATATATAGTTGGTATTTGAAAGGTTAAGGTAACAGGATTCTGTTATATATATATAGATAGATAACATTTGCTGACTATGTTTTTGTGTTTACTCGTTTTGTCTATTTGAATGACAAATGGGCCGTTTTATTTAGACATGTGCATAGTGTAATAAGATAAGTGATGTTATGTTTTAAAAAAATTCAACACGTTTGGTATATTAAAATACCACTAAAAGTAAAAGCAAACAAAAAGGATTAAGAAAGACGACTGACTCTATAAACTTTGACTAAAGTCAAACCTTTTTATACGTATGTTATTTGACGATTTAGAGTTGACGCAATATAAGTTCTTATTTCACAAAATGTCACACGAGTATTGAGAAAACTTCACATAGTCGTATATTTCAATAAGGTTAGGATCAAATAACATAACAGTGAAAAAATTGTAACCGTCTTATCGAACCATTAGTTTTTAGGTTTTCGATTTTTAAGGCTAAAAAGTTTATTGATTTTATACATGAAAACAAACCAAAACATTTGTGGAATCAAACTTGGGGCATTCCATACCAAAAAATTGATAACGTGAATATTAATAGATTATGGTAAGAATAATATAACATGTAAACAAATCTCCAAAACTCTTCTATCAATCAAGAGCTCAAAAGACGACTTCAAAAAAATAGGAAAACTCCACGGTTGATCTACAAAACGACCGACCATGGACTATTTGTAAATTATTGTAATGTATGGGCTCTAGATATTATTATATAGAATCTACACAAATGAGGAAAAAGAACCATTGTTAATGTAAACAGTTGTACGATAAAAGATCTAGTACAAAGAAGATGTCTCCCTTTGACCCAAATTTAAATAATCAAATAATTCAATTTCACTTCGAAATCAAGATTAAGACACAGTCTATGTAAAAATGTTGAAGTGACTAATTAAATAATAAAATAATCACACTTAAAACCATTAAATAAAAACCCACTTTAAGTTGATATGAATAACCAGATAAAATTAAAGCTTTTAAAAATTGTAATCTAACTAGGGATGAGCATGGTATCGATACTGTAGTGGACCAAAAATACAGGTACTAAAAATCCCTAAAAATGGATACCGGTACCGAAAACAATTGGTACAGATAGTACCGTTATTCATATGCAAAATCGGTATTTACCATTACTGTACCAAACAGGTACTGAAAAACGAAAAAAGTGGGCACCGATTCCGGTACCCGATAGTCCGATACCATTTGCTCGTTCCTAGATCTAAATAAAAGAACAAAATGAAACAAAAGCCTTTTTTTCTTCTTGCTAGTAACTAGTTAGATTCTTCGCGTGTTGTGACGGGCATTAGCTGGTAGCCTGGTATAACTACCGGAAGTTATATGCCAGAGTGGATATTAATACGTGTTTTACATTGATCGAAAACCATAAAAACGAATATCAACCCGATATTATTTGGTCAGTCAATGATTTAGTATGGTATTTAGTTTAGTTTAAGGGTCTCTATTGTGTCTTGAATTGACTATATATTTAGTTCCTATGCTATGGAATGAAATCAACTGATTGAGATAACTTATAGTCCTTTCTTTTAGCTTGTTTTATGTAATTCTGTTTAAACCTCTAACACTACATGATGCACATGGGTTGGCAAGAATCCAGAACATTAATAACATGAAATTGATGAATCAACTTAAGGATATTGAGGGTGGGTCATAAAATGTTAAGGGTTGAATCTGCCAAGGTCACGCCTCCGATCAATGCTATAAAACTTCCTTTGCTACCAAGTCCAACAACCGAGCCACTCGCTCTAAACCCAATACTCTTAGCTCGAGGCGTTTGACGAGTGATGAACTTGAGTTGAAAAGGGCATAAGGTGAATGTTTTTGGTGTATCCAAATCAAAATTTGACAAAAATAAATATACGAGTTAAACAGGTAGTGTTCAGATTACACGACTTCAAGTGTATCCAAATTAAAATTTGACAAAAATAAATATACAATCTTTTTTTTATTTTGAAAGCCAAAATATTTTTTCTAGTGAAACAATTATGAATGCTGCTTTTGCTTATACCAAATACCAATTACAACAGTTCCAAGTACAATGTTGCTATCCAAAACCAAAATCACTTTACAGTTAACACCAAAATAATAAAAACCCTCTAAAACCCCAATTATACCACCTATCAAACCTCAAATTTCAAAGCAAAACAAAATGTTAAAAAGTGACAAGAATCAAGACAGTCAACTCTCATGGTGGTTCTAATACGAATACGCAACGCTTACACAACTCTCGAGGGGAGAAACGGGCTCAACTACCTTGAAAACGGGCTCCTATAAAATGCTTTACACTCAGCTCCACCAACCTTTTGTATCTTTATCATGACTTTCTACCATTTTCCAAATCTATTGCTGGAACCCCGAAAAAAAAAAACAAATCCATGACCAGTTTTGTGTCTCTAGTTTTTGCCGGTTTTAAAAACTAAACGATAGGACTGTTTTTTCAGTAGTTGTTAGGCCAGTTGATTTGTGGGGGCTGCGGAGGCTGCTGATAGACTGTAGATGTGGGTCCCACCATGTCAACACCGCCAGCCATTGTCTGAGGTTGTTGGAGAAGCGGGTGAATGGGTGTCGTGGTGACTGGTTGATAAATACTAGCAAAAGTGGCATGTGCATGCTGTGGTGGTGTATATGCAACTTGACCGCCTTGTGGGATGTTATAAAAACCGGATATGTCTCTACCCGGTGCCGCTATCCATACACCTGAACCTTCACTCTACAAACAAAAATAAAATAAAATTACAAATCACGTGATGAAGACATAATTCATATATGCCCTAATTTAGTTCACGTTTTTCGTGTGATACTAAAGCTTTAAATTTAAAACAAGCGCTATAATTAAAGATAAGTACTTAAACACATATATGCGTCAATGTACATACACACACAACTTATCCATGACCCATTTAAATGGCTCATGATCTGGCCCGAACCCAACATTATTGTTTTAATCACAATACTACAATGACTTTATTTTTCCAGGCACAACTGTTTAAATTCTAGATCACTTCATTATTCCCAAAAACGTGGTCTTAAAATATTTCGATCACATAATCGCTTATATTTTAGAAAACTAGTCATTCTAAAAGAGTACTCACTCTATCCAGAAACTACAGTCCATGAACCAAAACAAACACATTTCAAGTGTAAGTAATCCCATGTTTATCTAATATTGCCCTTGCATTTAAGACGCTGTTGACTTGCAAAAGTTGCAATGATAATAATAATTAATCAAGGGTAAAACGGAAAAGCTGGTAGAATCTTCCTATCTATTTTAAAAGTGGACAGTAATCACAGGACAAACTAAAATAGTAGCGTGGACAATCACGTATGCACGAAGGGAGTAATATTTTTTGGAAACTGGTATCCTAATGTTCTAACATTACAAAATTAAATGTTTGCAAAACAAGTCACTTAAAAAAAAATTCTTATACTACAGTCTATATATATAGTCATTTTTTAAAATATAGGTACAAAAATGCTGAAAATTCACTTTAACCAAAAGTATACATGAACTGTTCATGAACTTGTTCGGCGGGAAGTTCGCTTATTTAATAAATGAACAAACACATGAACAAACGTTGTGTTCGTTCATTTATGTTCACGAGCATTCGTTTATGTTCATCTAAATATTAATAATTACATAAGTAATTATATTTATATAAATATTAACATAAAATGGGCTTTCTAACTACTTGTATGAATATAACCAATTAGTATTTACGTTTTTTAGTAATACAAAACAGGTTGCCCAATTGAACTTATCGTAAATGATAACTTGTTTATTATGTATATAAAAAACTACTTATTGTTAGTATGCATGAACCCTAATTTAGATGTGGTTGGGGTTAATTGTGATGTACTACACTTATTAGTTTGTGTTCATTAATTTTAAATTATATCGGTTTGTGTTCATGTTTATTCGTGTTCGTTTATGTTTGTTCAATCATGTTCACTTATGTTCATTTAAGTTTTCTTTTTGTTTATGTTCGTTTATGTTCATTAACTGTTCGTTTAAGTTTTAAATGAACGAATATAAATGAACAAACACGAACATGCCTTTGTTCGTGTTCGTTAGGTTCGTTTACAGGCCTATAATGACATCTAGTTGGACATTAACAATTTACAATCATAAACTCATCACCATGTCACATAAGATATGTCTTCAAATGAACATAGTCACATAAATGATATTTAATTACAATGTATTTAATCAATAGTTAAAAAAAAAAGAGAAAACTACAAAAAGAAAAAAAAAGATAAACTAGTGGGTCGATAAATCAAGTTTCTTGAAAAGTTGGATAAAAATTAGGGATCGGTCGGATCAGACCTAAATCAAATCCACCACCTATTCTACAAGAGAGAGACCAAAGGTCATAGGCAAGCATACCCTAAAAAACATGATATTAAGAGAGGGAAGCGCAAAGTCAACATAACATAACATAACAATAATCATCTAAAGTACATGGAACTAACCTGCTGCCCTGTTGCATACACATTATTTTCCTTGAACTGGCTACCACCAAGGTCTTCATTAGAAGTTGAATTACCAGCCGTCACAGCTGAGTTCAGATTATAACCTGCTGGGTTCAAGCCATACGGTCCATACGTTCCAGGGTTCGTGGTATTGGTTCCTGGCTTGTATTGCTGAAGGGGATATTTGGGAGCTGACACTGGCGGAGCTGGATGCATACTGCCAGCTGGAGGTTGTTGGGGGAATGCTCCGTTACTCAAAAATTGATGAATCGGTGGAGGAATGTAAAATGGCGGAAAATACGGGCCGTACGGGATAAAATTTGGAGGGTAATGTGGTAAATGTAACCCAGCTGGCTGCCTGAACACAGGCAGTTGTTGCTGAGTCACAGCTATGGAGCTCAGCATTACCCCGCCTGCTTGTGACGCTAATGGCGTGGGACCAGCACCAGACAACATTAAAGTGTTCCCAACCTGTTGTCCACATTCATTAAATCATAAGTGTAAAAAAAAAACAAGTATTCAACAAAGAACGTATAAGCCAAACATACAAACCTCTTGAGAGGATTGAGAAGTCTGTTGAGATAAAACTGGGACATTTCCATTGTACTTGGGTGTGTGGAATGGTGATATGCGCCCGTCACTGTCACCACCAGGACGATAAAATTGCGGATAATAGCCTACGGGGTCAAATGGTTGTGGAACCTGTATGTAACAAGAATATATAGAAAGATTTACATATATGTACACTCAGTAGTTCAAAAAGAATGTTAAAAATTTGATGGTGACTCTCATGAAATACTTACAACAAAGGTCGGTACACGAGAAGCATCACGAGGTTGAGACTCGTTGCTTTCAAAAGGTGCCACCTGGTTGCCAATTATCGGTGAGATGAAGCCAAAACTTATGTTCGAAGAAGGATGAACCACTGGATATTGATGACCTGGCACTGGGAGTGAAGTCTCTTGCTTGGATTCAGTTTGCTCAGGGCCCACGTTAGATGACACTTCACCTTCAGGTGAAATGTTTTCGGGTACATCAGAAGAGGATGGTGGGCGGTCAGAGTTATCCCCGTCATCAGCAGTTGCCTGTAACACGTCTTGATCCCTGAATACAGTAAAACGATTGGTCAAGAGAATGCAACATACTAAAGAAAGAAAACAATAAATAGTGAAAATTTCTAACCCGTTAGCTTGTTCCTCTATACGTTCGGTGGTCTCGACAGAAGCCTCGAAAATAGATGGATTCTCATCAATCATAGGCCCAGGCCCACCTAAGGTGTTTGAATTAAGCCCAAAAGAAGCATCAAAGCTTCCAAAGCAGAACCCGAGTTTCTCAGCTTCAGGAACATGAAGATGGTTCGGGATAATAACCTGTTGACCATCTGGAATGTGTGATTCCTTTGAATTAGGAATACTGGATTCTGTCTTTGATGAAAGAGGAGCTTTAACTGGAACGGAAATGGGAATGGCTGGCACCTCAGTCTCAAGTTCTCGAGCAGGAACAGGATTTGTTGGTTTTGGTTTCCATTCCTTACCCGGACCAGCTGTAAAAAACACAAAAAACGTTAAAAAGACAAGCGACGTCTCACATTAAGTTCATTTTTAGTACTACTTTGTATAGACTTGAGTCGCGTGATTTAATACCCTTGTGAGGCCCAATCACTTGCTGTGGCCTGTTATCGTAGTTTGAAGGTGGCCTACTAATGGAAGGAGAAATCAAGTTATGCCCGTCTCCTTGAAGCATCTTTCCATGCATGACGGAGCTCCCGACATCCGGTCCAGCTGCCATAGTAGCCATTACAAAAAAATAATTATAAATAATTTTGACAATACGAAGTCATCACATCATATCACATGAACATAATTTGTTTCTGTTTTGAGTAGGAAAAGGTTCTCACAGGCAGTTTTGATTTCAATCTCGACAGAGGTCTTGTTGACTTTTTCGAGAGAAGTTTGTTGACTTCCAACTTCAAGCTTAATTGTACCAACAGGAAGTTGGGAATCCTGTGATGGGATAGGAACAGGATCTGAAGCAGACAAAACTCCCAAAGCAGCAGTCAAGATTTTGACTTCAGATTCATTGATATCACTTGCTGGTACGGTACTACTTTTCTCAGCAACTATGGAAGAGCTGAAAAGAATCCGATAGTAAACGTAATTTGTGAGGATTTAAGCTCTGTATTTTGTATACATATTAAAAGGTTACATTGTAAACAAATAAAAAGGGAAATCAAGTGCATGCAACACCTTGGAACCACAGTTGTCTCTTTATTCTTCTTATCCTGAGGTGCGGGCAGAATTACACCGTCAACTGCACCATGATTGATCTCATTCTCCTTTCCAGCTAGAGCATTCCTGCTACTGCCTGCATCTAGATTTTCAAAAAACAAATCATTAGCATTTAAAGTTTTTATAAAATTAATCCCTGATTCAAACGAGAATGTTCCATTTAACTGTATGATCATGTAATAACTGTCTTAACCCGAGGGCCCGTTTCAATAAAAAAAAGAAACTACTGGCATCAAGGAAACTTTGACCTGTGCACTTGTGACCCTCTGATAACATTTCAAAGGAAGTTAGCGGGTCTCTAAATGTGCTACAAAAGTTATTATTGGAACCTCAATTCACAATAATTTTTATGCAGTTTATAGAAATACTGGTCTTGGGTTAAAAAAAGCTTGAAGCGCTGCGAGATGTTTGGGTTCCAAAAGTTGAGGCACGAGGCACACACATCTTGCACGTGAGGCAAGCATCTATGTGCAACTAAATATGCTTTAATTATAACCAGAAGCTGCATATCTCTCATCTATTTTACATAATTACATACAAACCTTTTTGTCACGTAAACGTTTCATAACTTCTTCATCCCTCCCTTAGGTTGTTTTTACATATAAACCTCCTACGAACCCTAACTTTGACAATTTGACCAGTCATAATTAATTAAATGAGAACTACATGCGGCAGGCCTTTTTACCCCTTGTGTGTTTCTACAGGACCTCAAGTGCCTAAGGTGCGCCTTTTTAAACCAAGATACTGATACTAATTTTAGTTTTCTAGTTTTCCGTGCCAATTAATCACATATTGGAGAAGCAAGTTAAAAGTTGCTGTAAAATAAACTGCCTACTGAGTATAAACTATAAAAGCAAAGTAATCTTCCTGTTCCTACCTAATCAAATCTTCAACTGATTATCTAAATCTAATTCACGAAGTCGCAATAAATCAATAATCACTTATTAAACACACATCCAAACACCCTTTTATTTAAGGTTCAACAAAGAACAACAAGTCAACAACTGTTACTAATAAACACACAAAGCAAGTTAAAGTATCCAGCTTTCAAATTACCATGAGAATTATGGCGAGACGAGTAGCTCCCCCTACCACCCCTGTTTCCCCGACCCTGCATCCCACCTTTCCATCGACCTTCCGTAGATTCTTTAACAACATTCTGCTAAAAAAGACAATCAGTTAATCACCTGAACAAAACGCTTACACGGGCGTGTAAAGCATACCACTTTACCATACCATAACTAAATCGCTATTCGTTCAGTTATTCTCCTTACCTCTTTCTTGCGGTCCCGCTTCCTCTTCACTTCATGAAATGGATCTACATATTATAACAAAGTAAAAGACTTTTAATTCATTTAACAATATTCAATCCAAGAAACATTCTATAATCCAAACTATACAACAAATCACAATAAACAAACACAAACAGAGCTAAATAATAACAAAGGTTAAAAACCCTAATGACAAAAGCTACAAAGTAAGCAAAAACAATGAAATACATAACTAATAACAGAAAAGACACAAAACCCACAAGCAATATGGATCTAGAAACAATCTTTGATAATAAAAATATAACCTTGCAATAAGAGCTTCTGGGTAGTCTCATTTGGATCCATGGAACAGTCTTTAAGCATTGCATAAATCTCATCTTCAGTGTGGCTGCCTGTGATCTCTTTGATGTGTTGGATCGTCTTTCTTAGGTTGTTTGGGATGGAAACCTTAACCCCACTGTTCATTTTGTTTGATAGGAACAGTAACAGATTGGGTTTAATATTAATATTAAATATATATGTATATGTGTGTGTGTAGAAAGAGAGATAGGTTGTTACATATATAGATATAGAGAGGGAATATTATTAGGGGGTGAAGGATATTATTATGCAGAAATCAGGGGAATGGGGGAGGGAGTGGTGGTGAAGAAGAAGAAGAAAGGGGAAAAGAAAGACTTTGGTTTGGTTAAGGGTTTTTGAATTGATCTAATTTTGTGTTTGTAGAGAGAGAAGGAGAGAGAGAGATGTTTTGATTTAGGTTGTTACTTTTGGTCCTTTTGACTTTGGTTATTACATTATAGTCCTTTAAGTAACATATTAGATTTAGGTTTGTGACAAATATAGGAAGTCATAAAAATGAATATCGGTAGTGGTACTGATGTTATTCGGTAGGTATCGGATCAGCACAGTTTCGCTACTCGGTAATAAGTGTTTATCATTGGTTTATACAAAAGAATAGTTTAGTTCGATTACAAAATGATCATTTTTTATTTTTATTTTAAAATACAAGTAGTCTAAGTAATTTTCAAGCAATTGCCTTGAAAAAATATTCTGTAAATGTAAACATAAATTACAAAAAAAAGTATCTAGTGTTCTTTATCATCGAGTAATCGAAGTGCATAGTTATACTATGTCAAACCTATCAGTGCAAGTACGTGCAAAAGTCATTTTATGATAGGAATGAGATCGTTATTGGCCTGGTGTCAAAAATACCAATTTCCATATAGTATTGGCAGTGCCATAATTACCAAAACAGCTCGTATCACACTTATACATATCTTACTCATCGAAGTTATACATGCTTTGTAAGCAGAACAATTTTCCTACGCATTCAAAACAATTTTTTTTAAGTTACAAGTCTACCAACTCTTGAATCAAAACTTTACATTTTTTAGACTAAAGTTATCATTAAAAACCAACAAAATTTACAAGTGAGTGACGGGTAAACGGGCTACAAGTTGCGCCGCTACCCCCTTTTGAATAGCAAAACCAACTCTATTAAAAATAAAACGTGAGTCCTTGGTCGCTGGGGAGTTACTCTGCACCACCTTTTGTACTCTTTCCAAGAACCGAATTGCTTCGGGCGCTAGACCTCCAAACGTGTCAAAGGCAAAGGGCACAAAGACGTGTTGGTTCTCCAGACAGGCAACTTCATGTTTGGCAAATTTATTGGATTCTGCTTTCAAGACTGCTTGCCCTGCCACAAACCCAGAATCCCGCAGTCCAACCAAAAAGTCTTAAATAAGTTTAACTTGTAAATTCTATTTATTTATTTTTTAGTTCTATTATTTAAAGAGGTCTATAAAACAAAACAACCCATTTATTTACCTCATAATCTAAACACCAACTTTCTAATAGCAAATTACTAAACTCATTTACTATCCACACCAACACGTTTGTTTTTATGTAGTGTGTGATTGACACATGGTGTCCCATATCAAGCAAGCATGATACCAATCCAAAAAATCAATATCATCAAACTTATTAGTCCCAAAAAAAACCCACAGAATGTCACATATTATGTTTTTAACATTAAGTTCATAATTATTAACAAAGGGGGTTTAATGTTAATAATAATAATATAATAATATAAATATAAACTTCCTATCAAATAACCCCTATATTTTTATTCTGTTTCTTCATATCTTCAAACCCAAACCCTAACCCTAGCTCTCTTCACAGTTCGTCTCTTACACATTAAACCCTTCAAGAACACAACTTTAAACCCTAAATTTATCACAAATCTTCGATTCAAGTACTCATCTCAAATGGGTTCCAAGCGTCCTGACTTTGGAGACGGTGCTAGTCCTGGGTTCGTTTCAAGATTCACTTTCTTTATATTATTTTGTTTGAATCACATGTAATTGTTGATAAAGACTTGAAATTTGTTTGCTTTATTGCTACAGGAAGATCTTTATTGGTGGGTTAGCCAAGGATACTACCATAGGTTAGTATTTGTATTTGTATTTCTATGTGTATTTGATTGTATGTGGTTTTGTGAAATTAAAAAAGTGACATTGGTTGTAAGAGTGTGTTGTGATTTAATGTGTTTGTGTGTGATTGTGTGTAGATACGTTTGTTAAGTACTTTGGGAAGTATGGAGATCTTACGGACTCGGTTATCATGAAAGATCGGCAGACAGGTCGGCCGAGGGGGTTCGGGTTTATTACGTATGCTGATCCTTCGGTTGTTGACACTGTTATTGCTGAGACACATGTTATTAATGGGAAGCAAGTAAGTTGATTTTTGTTTTTAGGTTATGTTGTTTAATGGCATGTCTATGAGCTGAATACATGTTATGTGGAACTACATTGTTAAGACTTAAGAGCATAGCCGCCTTTGACTAGAAACTGTGTAATTGAAACTTAAATCCTATAGATAAAATGTTTCAACTTCTAGGGGATACAATGAAAACATGTGCTCAGGAAAATGCATAAAAAGAGGAATGGCTCGTCCGCTCGTGTAGTTCTGGGTCAAAAGCCGGGTATGTAGGAGGTTTATATGTAAGAAAAACTAAAGGGATGATGAAAAGGTTTACTTGATAAATAGGTTGATATGTAAAACAGATGAGAGACGCAAGTACGCAACTATTGGTTGTAAATGAAGTATGTACGTGATGTGACTGCCTCGTGCTTGTCGGCTTTTGGGACCAAAATGCCTTGGAGTGCCTCGCGCTTTTTAAAACCAAAATGTTAATTGAAGGGTCTATGCAATTTGGTCTTTAATCATACGTAAAGTATCAAAATTTGGTTGAATGGGTCTAATGCAATTTGATAATGTCATGCCAAATAGTGAATCAACTTTGCATAGATCAGTATGGATGCAAATTTCTTTTGATCCAGTTCTTAATTGAAAAAAGGTTATATGTTTTGTGTTATGTACTTGTTATCATCACCTACAAATGTTTTCTTAGTTCTTACAACATTTTGTTTTTTATTCTCTCACATATTTGAGGCCTTTATGGAACTATGAATATGAACAAATCCCTTGAACATTTATGTCATGAAAAAAAAGTTGTTTGCATCTATGAAGGAATGAATTTATTTTGAGTTTTTTTGAAATTATGGTAAATGTATGCAATTATTTTTGTCAATTCTTACATAATGTATACATGATGGGGATGCTCAATCTTCAATGTTTGGGTTGATTTAATTCACAAAATCTATCTTGTTGATTGTTGTGAACAATTCTTCAATCCATATGATATAATTCAATGCAGTTTGTTATTGCTACAATTAGTGCTGACTGCTAAATGAAGTTCTTTGTTAATAATCATTTGTAGTTGTCGTTTGACTAATTGTGTTAGAGTAACCGACGTGCAGGTTGAGATTAAGAGAACTATCCCAAAAGGTTCAGGCGAGTCCAAGCCCAAAGATTTTAAAACAAAAAAGATTTTTGTTGGTGGGATTCCTACTTCAGTTACTGAAGGTCAGTATTAGAAATTTAAGTCTAAAAGATCTGATATACTTATTTTTAATATTTCGCCTCTAATATTTTTTATTTTTTTGTGTTACTTTTCTGTGCATGTGTAGATGAGTTTAAAGGTTTCTTCTCAAAATATGGGAATGTGGTCGAGCATGAGATTATCAGAGATCATGCAACAAAGCGTTCTAGAGGATTTGGATTTATTGTATTTGATAGCGACCAAGTTGTTGATACCATTATGGTTGATGGAAATATGATTGATATGAACGGTACAAAAGTGAGTTTACTCGCCAGTCTCCATAAATATTATTTGCTAAATTTATAATCCATTTATGTCTTGCTATAAAATGGTTTTTATTGATGAAGGTTGAGATCAAGAAGGCAGAACCAAAAAGCAAAAATCCAGGACCCGTGTCATATGGTGGCAGCGAACCCAGAGGACGTGGGTATGGTGACAGTTATGGCGGCTATGGTGATTCATATGGCGGGTATGGTAGTGGTGATGGTGGATATGGTCCCCCTCCTTACAGGTCACTTGGAGGACTTTCCAGTAGATATGGTGATTATGGTGGATATGGACCCGGTGGGGGTGAATTTAGCAGCCGTTATGGCGACTACGGAGGTGACTATGGTGGTTACAGAGGTGGTGAGCCTCCACTTGGCGGCTACTCTAGTCGTTTCAGCTCTTTTGGCAGTGGTGGATATGGTGCAGGGTATGGAGGTAGTGGGGTTGGTGGACCATATGGTCGTGGAGGTGCGGGTGGTGGTTATGGGGGTTATGGCGGTCCAGGAGGTGCAGGTGGTGGTTATGAGCCTGGTGGTGGTTCAGGATATGGTGGACCAGGAGGACCGTATGGAGGCAGGGCGGGTTATGGTGGCGGTGCTGGTGGTGGTGCTCGTTATCACCCTTATGGCAGGTAGGCAGCAGCCGGATGCTGTTTTTTTCTAGTTTCATTGAATTAGAACAAGTTATGGATGGATGGGCTGTGGATGTGTAATTTGTGTATGAGATTGTCTTACTCAGTTAGATGTTTGTTAATTTGTTCTTTTGAGCGCAACATGATTCGACTTGTGACCGGTGTCCTGCAGTAACGCTTGATCATTGCTAAATTGGCTGAGAATTTGGATCGATATTAATTCAAGTGCAATTCCTTCTAGTTGTGTTTTATATGAACGAAATGGGCTTTGTTAGTTTTAGTTGTAATGTTTATATGGTACACAGTTTGTAGTGGTTTTAATAATATAAACATTACCATAGATTTTAAAATAAGTTTTTTTTTTTTTTTTTTTTGAAGAGCAAATTTCATTAAAACAACACCACCCTAACAACTATCTCCAAGAAAGAGATAGCCGGGGGAAAACCACAAACAATTATGTTACATCAAAGGAAAAACGAGTCCAATCCTTCCACTCAACCCTATCCTTTTTAGTCCTACTATTAAACCACAAAAAACTGCAAGACTTAACATCCGCAATAATCTGATGAACTTTAACTTTCACCTCTTTAAAAACCTTCTCATTCCTGGCCTTCCACAATCGCCAACATGTAATAATGAAGATGCCGTGTAATAAATCTGATCTAGCCGCATTAACATTCGTCTGGCTCATAATAGATTGGATATCTTTAACTGAGAACAAGAAAATAGGAGGGAGACGGCACCAGTTAGAAATCCCAGCCCAAACACCATCTGCAACCGGGCAAGCAGTGAAAAGATGATCGACCGATTCTTCGCTTTCTTCACATAAGCAACACTTAAGATCGCCGACCCATATGTTTCTTCTACTAAGAGTCGTTTTTGTAGGAATCTTGTCAAGACGAGAACGCCACATAAATATATTACACTTCAGCGGCACCCATTTACACCATTTGAATTGATCATCATGCGCGTTCCCATCAACTGCATTAACCCACATCTTCGTATCATGAACAGCCAAGTCTTGCACCGGGATATTCTTCCACGTCCAAGTATCTTGAGAAGCGCCAAGAGTGATACCTGCAACTGCACGAGAACAATTAATTAACTCTTCTTGCTCCTGGGTTGTAGAGGGATACGTCTTCCAGTTCCACATCATAATGCCCTCCATATTCTGCTGATCAATTCGCTGAGCAACCGTACACCATTTATCTCTTTCCAGCCGAAACAGAGCCGGGAAAGCACTTTTTAAAGGAATTCGACTAACCCACGGGTCTATCCAAAAGTTAATAGATGTGCCATTATCCACCTTCGCTTGCATTAAATCACTAAAAGTCAACCCGTTCATAATAAGTTTCGAACCACATAGAACAATCTTACTCCACACTCCTCTAACATTAACATTACACGGAACTGAAAGCCATCTTCTCTGAGAACCATGGATAGCAACAACGACTTTCCTCCACATAGCATTAACTTCCGTTCTATACCTCCATATCCACTTTAACAAAAGTGCATTATTTGAAACATCCAATTTTGTAAGACCGAGGCCCCCACACTTCTTTGGTCGAGTAACAACATCCCAACTGACCCAATGAACTTTGTGGACAACCGAGTTACCTCCCCACAAGAACCGCTTAATCATCGCCTCTAGCTTATTCTTTACTGTCACTGGCACTTTAAATAAGGAAAAATAATATGCCGGGAGGCTTTCCAAAACCGATTTTATTAATACCACCCTTCCTCCTATAGATAAAGTCCCCGCTTTCCATCCCGAAAGGCGTTTTTTAAACATATCAACAATCAGCTCCCAACTATTTATCCTTCCCATCTTAGACCCAACTTGAATTCCCAAGTATTTTAAAATAAGTATCACTTGCGAAACTTAAAAAGAGTATTTAAAAAATAACGATAGTTGATATAAATAAGGAAAAGCAAAATAATCACATACATAAATTTTGGGTCATAACATTAACACGCATGACTTGTTGGAAGGATAGAAAATAATTTTATCTCACTCAAAAGATAAACATATCTAATATCTAAAACCGATCAATCAGGAATCCCACATTAGCTTCGTTGCTAAAATAAAACACACATAAAACTTGCTAAGCCTCTGCTTTTCTCAATTCTCTCATGCGAGCTAAACTCTAGCCTTCTTGGCCAACATTATTATTTATTTTGGACGGAGGAATTTATTAAGACAAGACTAGCAAGAAGCTAACAAACAACAAACAAGATAATGTTCTCCTTGTGTTTTAACCATAAAAACGTGTTGGCCTTTATGTCTTCCATAATTCCATCTTCGGATTTTTACTGCCCATTGAGGAGTTTGTCATTTGTTTCTTTCCAAATAAACCACAGGTTGCCATATAAATTGTTCTAGTTATCTACATGAGACCAAAAGATGGTCCAATGATTCTGAAGCTCCCTCGCAAATACCACAAGCAACATCTTAGCCAACGTAACTTGTTTTTTTAACTACAGAACGAAGCAACCTTTATTCACCAAGCCATAAGCTAAAAGAGGCAAAGTACAACTAGAACAACACAACCAAACTAAAAGCAATTGAACAAAAACAACAAAAAGAAAAAAGGAATAACCAATTGACGTTTTTAAATTCATTGGCATTGGATATCTATGTATCTGAATAGGTAAAATTCGGTCTCTACATGAAATAAAAATGCTATGTCGACACCTACATACAGGGCTGACAATGAATAACCTGTCTAAGATAAACTTATTTTCTAACAACAAGAAGAGCAAAGATATATATAGAAAGTTGATGGTCAGAAAAAAGTTAATATTTATGTCACTTTGTCTAAGATAAACTAATTTTCTTGTTCCTAGTAACAATCCAAAGAAAAGTATAATGTACAATGTTATCAAAAATAAGCTTTGTCTTTAGATCGTTCGCCTTGAATGCCACCTCATTCCTTGCTTTCCAAATAGCCCACCATGTTGTGAAAATTTTGCCTTCAACCAGCTTTTTTTTTGTTCTTCATTAATTGACATTATTGAAGCCATGTACAAGATGGACTGGCTATCGACTTTGCTAACGAATGAGACTCTTCTTCAATTGATTGGGGCTAAATCTCCATATTATCCAATGGAAGCATCCCAATAACTATAACCATTTAGTAACCGACTAACCGAGTTCCAAGCCTTCTCCATATGTCAAGTTCATTGATCCGATAAAAGTCTTGTACAAGATTAAGAAGCACCCCATATTGCTCCATCTCCACCCCTCCACACAGATCATGTCTCCATTCCCATTTCCATTCTTCGTTTTCCAATCTATCGTTTATAAGGCAATAGGGCACCACCAGAAATGGCCTCGGGAACTCCACTACCCCATGACCGAGTAATGTGTTTCAGGTTCTAGCTATTTTCTTCTTACCAAGAATATCAAGGTACCGAAATGAAAGGATCCCCTCAACCACCCTATATTTTCGGCCATATTAGTAATCATTTTACATATTTTTCCCTTTTTAAATTGATTTTATAATTATAATATTTTGTAATTATAATTACAATAAAAGTTTTATTCGGATGAGTCAAGTATAGTTGATTTTATTTTCTTTTTGTTAACGAACTACACAGATACAATTCGAAGGTATTCATATTAACATCTATCGATATAAAACATACGTTAATATCCTCTTTAGAATATCTCTTTCGGTTGCTATAGTCAGTACCGTACCGATACTGTGACAAACCGAATTATACCCAAAACAAAAGCCACCAAATCCCTAGTTTTACAAAAATAAGTCAAAAAAAAACCCTGCTTTGTATATTGTTATTGAGCAGTCTGTGGAAGCCATGGAAGGATCCAAGCGACCCATCTTCCAATTATGTAGAAATTTACACACGTTAACAAGAAGCAGCAGCAGCAGACCAAGCGATGCATTCAAGAAAAAGATAGCAGAAATAGAAAAGGATCGACGAAGAAGGAGCCCTAAAAGGAATCGATTGTTTGTAGAGACTCCTGAATCTTTATCATGGCTTGATACTGCCTCTATGCCCATGTTTGCTACTGTTGCAGGGATCGCTCTTTTTGCTAAACTTTTAATGATGGTATTTCATTTCCCTTTTAATTTCAACAATTATTTTGTTATTTGTATTCTTTAATTTAATTTATATAGCTATTATTGTTAGTGTATAGGGTTTATGGATCATTGTATTTGCTGACTGTTTTATTTTAGAGTAATTGTAAAGCTTGTGAATTTGAACACTAGTGGTATCCGGATGACTTGGGAGGTCGCCGGTTGGAGTCTTGTTTGTTACAAAATGTCATGCGCGAGTCAGGGGTTTTACCGCCTTTGGGCGGTGGGTTTCCTCTGTAATTGGTGGCAGGCCGGATCACCTGTGTTGTCTAGTTTCTTTGCATGTCTATTCATAGTTGTTAATAGCGAATAGCGGACGATAGCGACAAGCTACCGATACGCTACGTAGCGATAGCGATGAAATAGCAGGCGCTATTTCATGTTTAGCGATACACTAGAAGAACTTTTTAGAGATGTTTTATATGAATATTTAACCAAAAAAATACTAAAAACAGTAGAATCTCGCTATTTCCTCGCTATTTGTCGCTATCAACCAAATAGCGACACATGAGCGCTACGCTATTCGCTATAGCGGGCGCTATGGTCGCTATTAACAACTATGTGTCTATTAAAGCGGTGGCAAAAAGTAGCCAATACTAAGCTGTAATTTGTAACCGAATTAAAAGGCGGTTTTGTAAGCACATTATTTACAAAGCTTATTTGGGTTGTTTAGCTATTAGAAAAGAAAATCTAATTAGTCTTGTCTAACCTTACCTACTTGGAAGTTGAAACTAAATAGGATCAATCATCATAGAATGCTTGGAACATAGTTTACGAAAAGAATTTAACAATAACACTTATGGCTCTCATTTTTGATTATTAGGGCCTATCTCTCATTCCACTCTTTTCTTAATCTTTTAATACATCTACATGAATCTGCCCAATCACATGTTCATCTTCTTCTTTCTTTTTTTTACGAAAATGACCGGTTTTTGGATTTGTTAACATTTGCTTTAAGGTTTCTATAAAATATATAAACTATTAAACCCTACATTGTTCATAGATGTTTCTTCTGCACAAAGTGAGACAGTGACCAATTTGAGCCATAAGTGAGACAGTGACATTTAGCATGTTTCTTACTTACATTACATGACTCCACGAATCAGCCCTGTTGTGATCCTAACACTATATCAACGATCTACTGAAACTTGAAAACATGACCCAATACATAGTGTTACACACATACAACAAATCCACTTCAAGCCTTGTTGATGCCTTTTTTCTTCGCTTGACTGCTTCTGTTCTCTTAATAGTCGACTCTCAAACTACAGTTAATGTCTCTGAATGATGCAACCTTCTTAACTTTTTTTATTTAATTTGAATCTACACAAACTTATATTAAAATTCAAACGTCTACTCTACACAACATAAATATTATTTCAAGGTGTTACATGTCTATTGTCTAAGAGATCTTAAAACCAGACCTTTTGCTCTGGTACGGTTCATCAGTGCTAGTATTGCAGATGACCACTGGCTATAAATTGCATTTGTGTTATCAGATTAACACAGGAGTGAGTAACTAGATTTGTTTTAGTGGATGAAAGAGTAAACATCAAACATGAAATATCAGTCGTAGATTATTATACATATGAATGATCTGACCAATAATATAATCTCTCCCTTGCATCTGTATGGCATTGTGAATTTAAAAATTATTCTGACAATTAAAATACTGAAAATAAAATGAAGGGAAGTTGCCCTAACTTCTGAATTTAAAGCCGCATAGCTCTTCGCCTATATGTGTTCGTTGTTTTCTACTAACCAACGGAAGTCCTGTAATAGTTGCGTAGTGGATAATTTGATATATTGATGAGAATTAACTTTTATCTGGGCTACTAGAAAGGCAAATTTACATGATTAATAATTACATGCTATGTTTACAGTATGATGATGCACATTCACAAGAAAGGATAGAGAGGAAGATACAAAATGCTCCACCTGGTCAAGGCACAGTTAGGATGCTTACTCGAGAGGAATGGGAAGAATTTCGGGAAGTTAGGCCAAGAACTCCATTTGAATCAAAGCTTGCTCGTCCTAATGCACGTATACGAACCGGGGAGCCACTACACATGGTGACCTTTTTCAACTTTATCACTAATTTATATTTGCGCAAGTCATTAGTAAATGTTTAATTGTCTGTATATTCTTGTTATCAATCATGAAATTGTCTTGAGTTAGTTTTGGTCAGCATCACCATTTTCATTAAATCATAGTCATTAAAAGCCACCGCTCCATGCGCCTAGGCCCATTTTCCAAGCTCGGCCCTTTAATTGCGCTTTTGGTTCCTAGGCCCTCGCTTCAGCTCTCTAGGCACACTAAATAACTATTTATTAATTTTTTTAACGCAAAATCATTGATCTTGTCTGCAATATAAGCTTCCACAATACCAATTTAAGCTACTTTTATCCAGAACTCCGGTCCAGTTGAGAATATGTAGAACTTTATAAATTTCAAGTTTTGAAATTACATCAAATCTTCACTATTTTAGAATTTTTGGTATTTTTAGATGATATTAAATCTTATATAATAGCTTTTGTTTATTTCATTTTAAGAATAGCATACATAATATCTTTTTTAATTTCCTTAGGCCCTCACTTTTTTTGACTTTGCGTCTAGGCCCTAGGCAAGGCCTATGCGCCTTGAGTGCGCCTAGCGCCTTTGATAACTATGCATTAAATTCACAATCATAACTTGGTTTTTTTACCATTAAATTCTAGTGGAGATTTTAGGCTATTTAATCATTTATCTAAGGCTAACACCACAAAATCCCATAGAAATCCACTCTTTATCAAGCTTGGTCATAATTCACCTATAATCCACATATTCATATTCTTTGTCACATGCAATGATTTCTGCTTCTTGCTTAAGTCATTGTTCTCATATATTATTAATTAATAAGGTGTCAAGTTCAATGCGTAAAATTCATGTTTGAGTGTTAAATTGACTTCAGTCATTCTTGTTAACATTCTGTGGATTGGTAACTTCAACTTATTGAGTGCCCATGGTTATATTAAAGGTGACGAGATGGGCGGATCAATCATCAAACAGGTTGGGTACCGGTCAAAATGCGTTTGGATAAAAACTGGTCTTGTTTGGCATTGTTTAACCCGTATTTTGTTCATTTCAAATAATATATATTCTATGTGTTCGGGTAAAACGAGTAAACGACTATTGTATTTCAACAACAATAATATATATCATCAAGTAAAATGATTAAGGAAGTTGTGTTATGTGCGTACAAAAGAATAGACTTCGGAAGACTTTCAACTTGTTCGACCCACTTGAACCACTCTTTTTGTAGCAAATTTTTTTTGTATGAACCGCTTTAAATAAATATCAACCCATATTGGCTTATTCATAAGCTAATGGGTCGAATTACCACCTATACTGTATATGAAATGAAACTATGAGTGTGCCATAAACATATTATATCGGGAGGTAGTTCAAAGTATGTGTTCAAAGTAACTGAAATCATTAGACTTTGCGTATCCTGCATTAATACTTTGGTGCATTAAAATTTGCAGGAAGATGTGAAGGACTTTACGATTGATGTGCTGACAGATGCTCTTACCAGGGCCGAAGAATGTGTCAAACAGGGATCAAAGTAGATTCAATCCACAAACAACTAGAAATAGATAGATCCCAAGCTCCTGGTCATATCAGTCTTTTTAACATATTGCATCATAATTCAGCGAGTTCTTACTATATATGAACTACCTGTACATGATTAGTTTGTTTGAGATTTCTTTCTCCGGTTTTGTAAACTTGCATATTCAATATATATCATCAGTCAACCATCATTTTTAACTCCTTGAATCTCGGAAAGGGAGTGTTTGGATGTGTGTTTTTGAAGTGATACTGTGAGTGCTTTTTAAAGGCGGTTTCTTTAGCATTACTTTCTTGTGTTAACATGTAATAACGGTGACATTTTCTGACACTACTTTCTTCTCTTATTGTTCTTTCAAGTTTTTTGAAGTTCGCATCTTTAGTGGGATTAAAAACTTGGATAACACCACCGTAAAGGTTTGGAATTGGATTAGGGAACCTGCAAGTTGTAACAGATCAGGAGTGAGCAGAGCTGCAGCAAGCTACAGCGCTAATTGCGTAGTTTTCTCCATCAGCCAGCAGCGATTGCTGGACATGGACTGGAGATACGACAGGTTCTTTTTTGGTCAGATCAGTGGGAAACAGGCTCAATATTCATCAGCAAACACAATATACTAGTGGAATAATTGACTTCCAAGAAAAGTGAACGTTTTCGGCTGGAGGTTAAGCATGGAAAGAATTCCCACAAGATAAACGGATCTTTGGATGAATAACAGAGCAAAAATGCGAACGTTAGAATAGAACAATTAAGGATGGTTTTCCCAAGTATAGATCATGCTTTTGAGTTCTACCAGCAGTATGAATTAGGGTGGTGTTTAATAAAATTTGTCTTTCAAAAGAAAAAAAAACAACCATCTTTAGAGGGATATTTAATACAAAACCACAATTTTAAGTATATTAGTAAAAATCATATACATATATCATTCATGAATGTGTCACTACATTCTTATTCATCGTGATGGGATGATAATTTATATATTTCTTAAATAAAAAATATATTTAAAAATTTGTGTCATTTAAAGTTTAAAAGAATATTTTTGATAAAAAAAAATATGTTTATAATTATTTAATAGAGCTTTTAACTTCGTTAAATATTAGAATATTCATTTTTATGAAAAAGAAAAGAAAATTAAATCTTCTAACCTGTGTCTAAAGTTAAAATAATTGAAGTAGAGGGGTTATATTTGTAAATCTTGGAACACAAAACTTTTTTTTTTAATGACCAACAAATCAATCCCGATCACTCACGAAGTACCCACTGGACAAAGGAGTACTCCGAGAGTAACCCGGTTCCACCAATAATTTCATACCAGTTCTCAGGGAAAACCCGCCGCCCAAAGGCCCACTGCGATAAAACCCGGCCCACCAACAGCATTTTGATGCCGGCAGGACTCGAACTCCTCACCTCCCATAAGGAAAGCAAGGAGGGTGCCACTCTACCGGGATTAGTCTTGGAACATAAAACTAAGCGACAAGTTGGAGTGATCCAAAGTAGTAACGTACCTTAAATCGCCAGTACGTAACATAACATGCACATGCACATGCACCCACTTCTATACTAGATCTCTCCCCTCCCTCCCTTCTTTTTATTTTTCTAATTTATTATAATTAATATTAGCGTATTAATAATTTCATCATCATCATCATGGGGTGCTTGAGAATCCTAATGATTATTATTATCTGTTGGATGATGATGTTATTAAGAAATGTATTAGGGATTAGATTTGTGATCGACAGAGAAGAGTGTCTGTCCCATAACGTTGAATACGAAGGCGACACTGTTCATGTCTCTTTTGTTGTTATTAAGTCCGAAACTATGTGGCATTCCACCGACGACGGTGTTGATCTTCTGGTAATTATCTCATTCATTTATTCATTCTCTTTATTTATTTATTTATATATATATTAATCTCCTCCTCCTCCTTCCTTGGATATATTAATATTATTATTATTATATCATTGTATATTTGTTTGTTTTTTATTGATGGTACTAGTGTATATGTATGTGTTTTCTTTGTGGTTAAGAGGATTATTGTGCATTATATGTTACTTGTACTCTCTTGTCTTAGTTATTTGTGTACCGTAACATGCAAACATATATAGGACTCCTTAAATTCATGTTTTTGTGTTTGAGGTTGTAGGTGATCATAGTTTTAAGGTTGTGCTAAACTTATCCTAACCCCTCTATTAATTTCTTAGACCATCATGTGTAATTGTTTCATTTTTTTCACCGTCACATCACCACCATGTGGACATGAGCTCCCCCTCACTTTTTCATGTTTATTGTTTAACAGTTCTAGGACCTAATAAAATATAATTAAATGAAATAAATAATAAAAACTAATTAACATAAGAAGGAAAAAACTCATTGGTTGGTTCCATGGGGTCCACCACCCCTTCCCTATGTCACACTCGTTATTTGCCTAACGCACTGCCCCTTAACGCCCAGTGGGGCAGTGTTTCACATTCCATAACTTTCCACACTAGCTGGGCGTTAGCCTATTACGCTCAGTCTAGTGTACCCCTTCAACTTGACATATCAGTAATATACTCATCATTAATATTCTCTCGTTTCACCACAAGTAATACAAAAAAATTGATTTGATGTTTTGCCTGTGCCTGTTTCTTCATTAACCTGTTTTTTAAAGTTTTAGCTCCCATCAAATTCTTGTGTGATTATCTGCTTTTTATTCTTTAAGCCACAATAATCACTTTGCATACTTGTAGAATCTAAACACCGCTTTAAACATGACTTGCGGTTAGTCCCACAGTTTTGTGCTTATGAAGGTTTTTGACTTTTGAGCCATGATTAATCATATGTTTTCCTAAATTAATCTGTTTTGAAGCTGAAAGTTTTATTTGACTTTTAGAAGTCAAAACAATGTGCATATTTTTGACCCATGGTTAATCATATGCAAGTTGATTTCA
Source organism: Ambrosia x helenae (assembly GCA_030844895.1). Taxonomy (NCBI): domain Eukaryota; kingdom Viridiplantae; phylum Streptophyta; class Magnoliopsida; order Asterales; family Asteraceae; genus Ambrosia; species Ambrosia x helenae. Next base: position 39,350 of record JAUTDX010001444.1, on the reverse strand, counting down.
ATCTGGTTTGAAACTGAAAACTCTATTTGACTTTTAGAAGTCAAATGTGTATTTTAGTTTCCAGTGGCTTGAAAGTTTAAATGTATTATGCTTGAATGTATACAGTCAACACTAGAATCTGGTTTATATACGAGCATACATAAAGCGCCTGTTTAAGTTAGGACGGAGGTAGTATTTTCTTACTAATAGTTATCTAACAACCTGTGCTTAACAATTTTTAGGTAACAGGCCCAGGGAACGAACATGTACACGCGCTACATGACAGAACTAGCGAAAAATATGAATTTATGGCTCGCGAAAAAGGCGTATATCATTTTTGCTTCAAAAACAAATCTCCATATCACGAAACCATTGACTTTGATGTTCAAGTTGCCCATTTTGCGTACCATGATCAGCATGCCCAGGATGGTAAGCATTTGTTATATGCATTTAGTTAATCGGTTTTGTATACTTACTCTGTTACCATTTGGCCCATGTATTAAAAACCGTGTGTAGAGCATTTCCATCCGCTATTTGAACAAATATCAAAACTAGAGGAAGCGCTTTACAACATTCAGTTCGAGCAGCATTGGTTAGAGGCTGAAACTGATCGGCAGGCAGTAGGTATAAGTTATAACCTAACGCTTCCTTCCTTTTGACTTTTGAGGTCAAACCTAGTAATTTTCTAGCATATATTTCATTAGAATTTGCCATGACTCGTTAGTCGTTACTAAGTTATGTTTATACAAGAGTTATAAAATTTATGCAGACAAAAGTTTTCTTGATGATTGGAAACATTTGTGTCAATTATGAAGTTTTGAGTCATGGCTTGTTTGACCCAAAGAGAGTCAAAACTGTATTTTTCACTTCTTTGACTTTTGAAGTCAAAGCTTGTTACTTGTATACCATATTAATAACATTAGTTTTATCACGAATTCGAAATTACTTTGTTCTATTTATATACAAATCATAAACATAATACAGTGGCAAAAAGGTTCTGTGACGATTCATAAAATGTATACCATTTTTTAAGCTCGGAACCATAGTTGCTTTGACTTTAAAAGTCAACCATATATTTTTCTTGTATGTGACTTGTTGATTTGTTATTTTGAGTGCAGTAAATGAAGGAATGAGTAAAAGAGCAGTTCACAAGGCAATAATCGAATCTATAGCACTAGTAGGCGTTAGCATACTTCAAGTTTATCTTCTTCAACGTTTGTTTGAGCGCAAGCTTGGGACTTCAAGAGTTTAACACAATCGCCTGCCTGTATTTCACTACAATTGGCAGGTTTCACCGTACATCTTTGTATAAGCAGAAAAAAACATTCAACACTTCTTCTTTTTTTCCATCGCATTTATAACTCATTTCTTTTATTTTTATGGCCGCGAACCATGTTGATGTACCTCAAGAATGAGTTTCTCTTTCAGAATGCAAGATTTTCGCATTGTAATAGCTACATGTTTTGATTTATTCATAAAATTCCCAAGCAAGCACAATATGTTGATCTAAGCAAGGTTCTTGATATAAGCAAGTGAACCGTCGAACATGTTCAGAACATAAAAACATAATACGAAAGGGTTGGCCCTTTTCAACACGTCAACCTATGACCCGTTTAAAATTACAACTTGATTACAAACCATCAACCAGTGTAATCCGTCCATATAAATAGTTTACCTTGGTCGTGTTAGGTTACACAACTTTAAATGCGACAGGATTAAGAGCGATATAAATTTTTTAATTAAGTTTAGTTGGACTTTAAATATGGATTAGCTGCTATCTAAGATGTCTTCAGATTTTTCAAGTATGCAAATCTGACTATATCAAAGGAGTGTCCAGTGTCTTTTTGTTGTTGAAGACCTGTAGTCGCTATTTTAGATGGCAAATTCACTTTTGAATCGGCTAACTTGGCACAGTTACACCCCTACGTATCACACGCAAATCAATTCTTATAGGAACTACAAAAATCATAGGACCAGGTAGAGTGATAAAAGGCCCTCAAAACATAAATAAGATGACATTATAATAGAGACCAACGAAAATGTGAAAATTTCCACGGCAAATTCAAAAGAAATGTATTATGTTGCGAATAAAAAATAAATAAAAACCACTTTTTTTAGAGAAGGAAAGAGTTAACAAAGGCAATCACAAACATATATTTGTTTGTTCAAGGTTACATTATCATCATAAAAATCAAAGCAGAATGCACTCCGGCGCGATAAGATACAAGGAGTCTCTCATCACTTTTATGCCATGCAGCAGAACCATTTTTTCTGCAAAATAAAAAAAAAAACTAACTGAATAAATATTTGAAAATAGTCATTCTGGACACGTTTATTGCAGAAATATGTTCGGTTCGACCCATTTACTTATAAATGGGTCAAGTCAGGTTATGTTTTATCTGTTAAATGGGTATAATCATAAGAAATTAGTTACAAATACAAAGGTCAAGTGTGTCAAAGACTCCCGAAAAGTATTTTTAATGCACAAAACTTCCTAAATCATTTTATCATATTTGGCACACAAATTGTTTAATATAAAGTTTTGATTTGGGTCAACCCAAACATACCCACCCATTTGGTCATCTCAAATAGAATGTCTACGTTGTTAGGAGCGATTCTCAGACCAATACCACTAATCATTAGATGTAACAGGAGTTTATGAATAAGTTCGCATTCTAAGCAAGTCAACAAAATGCACAACAGCTTACAGATTGAGGCTTCCCCAGAGTAGCTGTCCCAGACTTATTATACGTCGAGTCATTTTTAGGAGGTGAGTCTGATGTGCCACCTGTCTTTTTCTCGTTCCTAGCCTTGTTGAAAATAACTGTGAATCCCTCGGCTGATGCTGGGTCATTCACATCCCAGTCACCAAACTTCGGCAATGGTGGGCCTTTATCCTGTAAAAATTGACTTTTTATTAGCATTCGTTCATTTCCAATATGGTAGAAAAACATCATATAAAAATAAAATAATCCAAGTTAGCACACATGTAAACATGTTGGAGAGTTTATAAAGGAAATGTTAAATGCATCCTTAGTACTAAAGTACTAATATGTCAAACGATTCACAGCAGCAACCAATCAAACCTGACTTTAGAGTAAACAACTAAAGTACTAAACTTAAGGACATACGGAACAAGCACACAAAATTATATCTATCTGGAAGATACAAACATGATATATACAAAATATCATGTATTGTAAATTTGTAACCAAATTAACTCGTTCATACAACAAATGCAAAGCATCATAAAACAACAAAGTTAATGTTAACATTGTAGTATAGTTATAACGTCCATATAACCATAGCATATGGTTAGTTTTGATTGATCAATTTAGAACACATAGACAAGCCATGCTTGGAATTTTTTAAACATAAAGGTGGCCATGCAATGACATCGTCTATATTAATTAACTGCTTCCGGTAATATCTGTAAGTCATAAAAGTTGGTATAACTTCATTTTTGATGATTCTTAACATAGAAGAATGATTGTTCCAATTTACTGGAAGTGTGTGACAGTTCCCAAGTGCACTTATCAGTACAATCAGAGCCATTAAAAGAAACAATTTCTAGTTTGTGGATGCATGCATCAAAAAGCAGCACCAATAGTAATCAGCCTAAGCTGCTCAAGAATAAAAAAGATGAGTAACTAACTAACAAAGTAAAAACAGTTTTACTTAGATAAGCAGATCTTGTTAAAATGAGGGAACTATAAAAAATTTGAACAAAAGTGTGTCATTTAAGCAGCTCAATATTAACAAAAATGAAGATTAGTCAACTAACAAAGTAAAATAACAACTTTAGTTTGTGGTGAAAGAACCAAAAAAAGTGACTGCAAAATTATAAAGTAAAATGTGAGTTCCTATGTTGTCAAAAGCCCCTCGGGCGAGCGCCTAGGCGCTCGGGCGCAGCGAGACGCACCTATAGCGCTCGGGCGCCTGAGTTCTAATTTCAATAGTCAGAATTATGGGTAGCAAGTAGCATCCTCGATGCTAATTGAGATGGGCTGGTATCTGTATGAATGGTCTCTTTAAGTAAAATAGAAGCTAGAGTCATGACTCATGAGTAACATGTGGCACCAATGGTAAGACATGTTTCGGTTTTATTAGGTTTTTGGGTCTTTCAAGGGCTTGCATCTTTTCAGACATAAGTGTTGAATTTCCATCACACGGTGAAAAAGACCAGCCTAAAGGTTGTGTGCAGAGTATAAGTGCAGTAATTAATACACCATGAAAGTATAGGTGCTATCAATGGAAGTGAGGTACTGAGGTCAAGTGAACCTACTTCAAGACTTAGCCGAACGTTAGCGAAGCTAGAGTCTCAAAGCGAGGCGCTTCGAGATTCAGCCATGACGGAGAACTTGAAACTCTACGTAAAGCCTTAATTTACCCTCGTATATTGTCAAAATGATGAGGCGATGATAGAGCATGGCCCATGCTTGTGATCATCACATGTATAAGTACAATAACAAATACAACATGACATCTCTAATAATTTCAACCTTTCCACTATTTCTTTGTGGGGCTTCTACTAGTGTGTAATTGGTGGTGGGGAGAGGGGAGATGTGTCTTCTATAAACCGCACTAGGTCCCTTCCGATCAATATTCCACAACTGTGTCCCCCAACCCAAAAACAAATACAAATTATTGTTGCAAATGTAGGTCAACTCTACCTCTTGATCAAATCAACTTCTTCCCTCTAATACAAATAACTACTATAAAACACGAATTATTAGACATACGTAATACGAGGTGAAAACATCGTGTCAAAAAACATTTTACACATCATCTCCAATTCTCCACACATCTACCAAATCAACAAAAGATGATCATACGCTTCAGTATAACCGCTGACTCGACAGACGAACGTTAAAATAAAAGATAAGATCACTTTTTTTACATCAAACCTAACCAACACTTACCAATACCAAATATGCAAATTTCGAAACTTTTGCATAAAGAATCAATTGTCAAAGTCAAAGGATATGATAAAAAGCGACGAGGTCTAAAACCGAGGATGAAACATGACTCGACCACATGAATAAATGAATAATCAGTTCCTAACATGAAAAAAGAAAGGATCCTATTGAAAACTAATACTGAAAAAACAAAACCCATCAACAATATAGATGGTAAAACAAAACCCATCAAGAACCAGTAATAAAAACATCTAGTTTCGAATTACAAAGTATAAAGAAGCAATCTTGAGTCAAAAACGAAAAAAAGAATGAATCTAAACAACAAATAATAAGTAAAATCTGTAAGTAAAGGGATAATGAAAACGTACAGCCATGATTTGAGCAGAGAAGAAGGAAGAAGGATTTGATTTGATTTGATTTGATAGAAAGGTTTATGTTGTTGAAGAAGAAGAAGAACCCAATACCTAACTTTTTAGAGAGAAAGAAAAGACAGCTGGCTTTTTGTGTGTTATTATTCTGCTTACGTCACTCGTCACACACCTAAGTAAACGGCCCCCCTAACGCCGTTCTTTTTTTTGGGTTTTTTATGCCAACCGCGTATTGAGTTAGGGGCTGTTTGGTAAAATTTGTCTGATTAATGTTGAGTCACTAAGAGGGTGTTTGGGATTGCGTTTTAAAAACGCAAATAATCAGTTTTAATGTTTGGGATTACGTTTTTAAAACGCAAATAATCAGTTTTTTAAGCTACCAAAACGCAATAATCTATAAGCAGCTTCACCCCTGCTTTTCCAAAATGCATAATTTGTTTTGAATAATCAATCACAAACACCCCCTAAGAGGGTCTAGATGATGCAACACCCTTTATTAGCTCTGAATGGTTAAAAGCGTAATGGAACCATTCAGATGATTTTTATTAGTTGAGACAAACACTCTTAATGCTGAATGATTAAGAGCGGGATGATTAAGAGGCTGTTTGGTAGCCTCTTAATGACCATGAATGGTTTATAGTCTCTTTATTGTTAAGATGTAATCTTAAGTTTCGGTAAGACTTGACTAAATCGTAGTTCAGATTCAAGTTGGTTCACTGAGGGCGATCGCGAAAGTCACCGAAGGGGTCAGTCTTTTCCTTCACCCCAAATTAAAAAAAGTAAAGCGGGAAGGGCGTAGCAAATGTCTGGGACGGACACGACTTCTTTTAACGCTAGAAGACCACTGGAAGATATCCAGTACCAGAGCATGTCGTGAAAGAAGCACACTGGGCGGGCATGCTTCGACCGTGTCTCAGGAGCGATCTTAATGGTTACCTCTTAGCCATTCAGACTTAAAGTTACATTTTAACCATTAAGAGGTAGTCTCTGAATGGTCATTAACGATATGTTCCGGAGTTCACTTAACAAGGGAAAAGAAAAGAAAGGATAAACATCTCTCTCCCTTTCTTTTCCTCTTTTTTCTTTCCATTTTCTTTCCTTTAATTTCCTTCCAAATTGGAAGGATATAATTTTGCTTTGTTTTCTACTCTTTTCCTTTCAAAAAAAAAAAAACAACTTGGGGAACACACATTTCCCTCATTTTCCTTTCCTTTCCTTCATAAAAAAAACTAAACACTCACATTTTTTTTCTTTCCATCCCTTTCCTTTCTCCTCTTAAATGAACGCAGGTACACAACGTAATGGGTTACCAAACAACACCTAAGAGGTTTATTAAGAGACTAACAAACACCCCTTAGTAAATTTAGGGGTTAACTAAATATGTAAAATTTCATTGATAAAAAAGACAAAATTACATTAGAATGGCAGGTAAGTGGGCAACAAGTTGCGTCGCCACCCCTTTCTGAATTGCGAATCCAATTATACTAAATTTGTCGCTTGGTTCGTACAACCCTGCGAGTTACAGTGGGCCACCTTATGCACTCGATCGAGGAACCGTATTGTCTCAAGGGCAAGGGAGCCAAAACGTATCGGAGGCAAAAGGCAGGAACACATATTGGTTCTCCAAACAAGTTGTTTCATGCTTAACGACCTCTTCACTTGGGTTCATTTGACTCTACAAGTTAACCTAATCATTTTAGTGTCATTTCATGGACCCATGCTAGACCGAAGGCAAAATCCACGCTATCTGACGTTAACATGCTTGTACGGAAAAATGTGCAAGATCCACTCTTTATCTGGACGATCGACTATGGTTTATATTAGACGGGTACAACAACCATGCAAAAAGATGCCTCTTGTCACTACAACCATCATATTAAATGGTGAACAATGTCTTAATCGTGATTGTACCCTTTTCCTAAAAGCATCATCTTCTATTGTGGAGTTAAACTTTCTGTAATAAACTACTCTTTGTTTAAAAATATGATTCGGCTTACTCTCATGTCACAACTTGGTCATAAGGCCTAAACATGGGTGTTGATTTGTTGTCTTGGGTTAGACATCTAAAAAGTCTTTTGTTTTGAAGTTTGTTGGTCGTTAATTATTCTTATGTGAATTTGGTTGTATCGAATATTGTTTAAGTTATCAATAACCTATGAAGTTACTAGGTTTATATCTATATTGGTTAACCAAAGACCCGATTCAAATTTGATGGTGACAGATTGGATTTTTACGGTCTCCTTAATCGTACGGTGATTTATAATTTGGATAGGGTTCTGGGTTTCATACACCCGTTACATCATATTCTGAGGGGTGTGACATTACATTCTAGGGTATGTGGCAACCTCCTATTGGTGTGTGATGTAGGCCAGAGTGTATGAATCCTAAATAGGGGGTGTATGATTCCTAAATGCCTTTGCATATGATTTTTATTATTTGAAAAAACGTGTCAAGGAATGACGTAAATCAAGAAAATGAAGGGTGTATATTGCATATATCTGGAAAACAAAGGAGAAATGCGAAATATGTTTAACACGTGATTACGTAAATTGTGATTTGTGAAAGTAGGAATAATTCGATGTACGAGACATTCTTTAAATTTTCCCTTTGTGTTTATATTCGATGGCTAATCATCAATCAATTTCATTTGTTCGATTTTATATAAGATTGATTTAGATTAACTTTGCTAAGTATATTGAAAACAACATTACTTACCAAGATCCTATATTATTACGTTTTTTAACCAGCCCGTGAGATTTTTGAAAGTTGGGCCTGCTATATTTTTTTATCAATCTATACATGTTGCATTTGAAAACAAAATGAAAAGAAAAAAATGAGTATCGAATTCGATTAAGTGTTTCAGTTGTCACATCTAAATGGTGTTTTGCATATTTTTCTTGTCAAGATTTCTTATAAATAAAAGACAATCGAATATCTTAGTTTTACCGGTTGCAATGATAAGCTATCGTTATTTATGTGACCGACCCAATCTAATAAGAAATTCGAGTATCAACCTCCGAGCGCCGATATTAAGGGGGTGTTTGGGATTGATTATTCAAAACAGATTATACGTTTTGGAAAAGCAGGGGTGGAGCTGCTTATAGATTATTGCGTTTTGGTAGCCTAAAAAACTGATTATCTGTGTTTTCAAAACGCAATAATCTAAAAATCAGATTCAAAACGTAATCCCAAACACCCTCAAAAGTAAAAATCGACCCCAAACTATCATGGGTACCAAGCTATATGTTTATATGCTATTGAATTAATAATAGTTTATTTTGGTGTAATTTCTTGATTTGACATATATTCCACCAAGTTGAAGAACATGGATACCAAAGTCATGATTAAAGGATTTTTTTTTAACGGCCAACAAATTGAAATCACTCACGGAATACTGGAGTATTATCGTGCCACCAATATTGCCACACGATTATATTCCACCACCATGATTAAAGGATTTAATTACATTATTACCATAATAATCTAAGACTACTTAATGTGATCATTTTCAATAATATAGACAGACAATGGCCTGTACTAGTTTAACAAACCTAACGATGGTTGGAGTATTATTGTTCACCAACCAAATACTTCAACTTGAAGCATCTTCAATACTCAATAGTATGTTTTTTTATTCCAATACCTTTATATAATAAGGTTTTCTAGTTTTACTATTATTATTCTTATAAAACTAAAGTATAACCGAAAATGAAAAATTTGTTTTTAAGAATTACTTTTGCGCATTTGTTTAGGATGGTAACGAATTATTGATCATATGTACGTTTTATACATACGATACTATAGATCATAAGTCGTAGATCCATGGTACTTTTTCATCAGGGTCTTTGGTCTTTTTGTGCCCGGATGTGTATCACATAAATAATAATAATTTGTCATTGCAACCAATATTCTAAGGTATTTAGTTAAATATGACCATGAAAAGGTAATTGATTGTTCAATAACCATTTGAAAAGAATAAGTGAACTAGTTAATCGAATTTGATACACATTCTTTTGCTTTTCACTTTGTTTTTCAAATTCAACGTCAACATCAGCAACAGGGCCGTCTCTGAGAACTCTTAAAAATTCAAAGGCCTGGGGCGAGTAAAAAATTCGGGCCCCTATATATAATTTTAAAACGTGGGATCCACACACTCACCGCGTCGGATGAAAACTAATGCACTCACTGTAGAAACTGAAAAGAAAACCCGATAAAAATATTGCCGTAATACCCAAAACAAAATAATAATAATAATAATAATAATAATAATTCAATTTTAAACTAAAAAAAGAAAAATCGAAGGTGAAACATGAAAAAAATGAAAAAGCTGTAGAATAAGCAAAAACAAATTAAAAAAGGAGGAACGAAAAAAAAGCTTAAATTAGCAATCAAGAGACTCGAACTTGGGCCTCGTAAACCACGAAATCTTTAACATTCAAAGGGATGACCACCTGGCCAAGTGACTAACTTGATAGTAATACCCAAAAAAAATAATAATAATAATAATAATAATAATATAATAATAATAATAATAATAATAATTCAATTTTAAACTAAAAAAATAAAAATCGAAGGTGAAACATGAAAAAAATGAAAAAGCTGTAGAATAAGCAAAAACAAATTAAAAAAGGAGGAACGAAAAAAAAGCTTAAATTAGCAATCAAGAGACTCGAACTTGGGCCTCGTAAACCACGAAATCTTTAACATTCAAAGGGATGACCACCTGGCCAAGTGACTAACTTGATAGTATTTTTCAAAACAAAATATATTAGCATACACTAAATATATATAACTCTATTAAAAAAAGTTCGGGCCCTCGGAGAGACCGGGCCTGGGGCCGTCGCCCACCCAGCCCCACCCCATAGCCGGCCCTGATCAGCAATAACAATTTACACATGAGAGATGACAAAATAAAAGTTGATGGGCTCAAAAACTAATTTACACAACCTCTAGTAGTCTAGTTTATGTTAGTTGCAAATACTCATGGGCTTTTGAAATAGAGGTGCACAGATCAAGTTTTCTAGTATCCGGTTCCAGGTATGAAACTAAGTTTAGGTACGATCAGTTATTGAAAGATCAGGTATCATGAGAAACAGGTAGGGTTCAGCCGTTCAGATACGTATATTGAGAAAAAGAAAAAAAACCAACCCTATTTACCCGAGTAGAGGTGCACAAAAAAAACCAAAACTGGAACCGGAAAAAAACCCTGGAACCGGGTATTAGAAAATCGGTTTTTTAATACTCGGAACCGTACCCGATGGGTACGCATATAGAGTATAGATTTCTATGTAAAAAACCGGACCCGAGCTATACCCAAGTTTTTTTAATACCCGAAACCGGGTTTTCCTAATACCCGCAACCGGGTTTTCCGAATTCCCAAAAAGTATATGTCAGGAAACGGGACTATTTGATATTTTGATGTTAAGGCGGTCCAGGAAGGAACGGGTCACTTTGTGATTCAAGAGGGGTTGCCATTTGACCACTTCGATAACCCAAGATTGACGCGTCTCATCCAAAGAACTCTACAACCGTGTTATAATCATCTAAGTCGCACTACCCTTCGACGTGATTGTATAAAAAGAATTCAATACCCAGCATGCCCGGGTTTTTCAATACCCGGTGTACCTTTTTTTTTAAATACCCGGTATACCCGGAACCGGTTCCATACTCGGAATTGTGTATTAAAAAAACGGAACCAGGTATTGAAAACCAAAACCCGGGTATACCGGGTATGAATTTTTATGCTGGGAACCGGAGCTGGAACCGGTTCTTTCAACGCCCGGTCAAATTGATACCCGACCCTACCTGGAACCGGGTATTGAAAAAACCCGGTTTGTGCGTGTAACAACCCGGCACAGACCCCTAAATTTTTTTTTCGCATTTTAGTACCGAGTTATAATAAAAAGTTAACTAAAATAAACATTAACTGAGTCGTTTATGTGCGAAACTGAAAACTGAACCATATAATATAAAATATTATTATGAAACGCGTTGCGAGACCGAGATAAATGCATTAACGAACCCGAAAACGCACCCGATCGGAATCGGGTGAGTCACCAAGAGGAGGACACTTGTCCTCCTCCTCTTGATGACACCTTCCCTCTTTTCTTTATAAAACACACACATATACATCTGTGAGTTTATCCTCTCATAAACACACACATTGAGTCAAGAGAGAGAGAGACTTAGAGAGAGAATAGAAGACCGGAGGTCTCCTCCTCCGCCTCCGGCGGTCTTCCGGCGGAGCTCCGGTGATAGGACCCCATAACCACAACCACACCCTCACCCTGCAACCTTGCTTCACCATTATTATAATCAGATCTGTAGAAAGAGGAAGAGCAGAAAGAGAGAGAGAGACGCTGAAGAGAGAGGGTTCGGAGGAGAGAGAAGGAAGAAGAGGAAGTGGTGGTGGTTCTAGCTGCAGCGGTGACGGCGGCGGTTCACCGTGGTGGTTCCAGACGGCGGTGACACAGGTCTCACGAGGGTGGTTCTAACGGCGGCGGCGGTACCTTATTCTCCGATTGAAACCAAGGTAAAACTCCAAACCAATCCTTTTCCATTGATGTCTGATCTGTGAATCATGATTATAAAGATGATGATGATGTTAAGGGTAACAATGGTGGTTAATCTTGGTTCACAGTGGTGGTGGTCGGACGAGTGGTGGTTACCAAGGGGTTACGGTGGCTGTGAGATGGGTCTGGATGGTGTTAGTAGCCGACTGTGATGGTGGTTTGTAGTGATGGCGGTTATGGCGGTGGTGATGGGTCCGGAGGTTTGAGAATAAGGGTGGGTCAAGCTTCGAGTCAGGTCCAGAAGCGAGTTGTGAAGATGAGTCAAACCATGAGCCAACAAAGTTAACATTGGTCAACAGAGGTTGACCAGGTCAACTAAAAAGTCAACACTGGTCAACAGCCGGTCAACTGGTTAACCGGGTCAGTCATAGTCACCCGAGACGTAGTCTGAACGCGAGGTATAAACCGAACTCAAAACTTGATAATTTTATTATATTAGTATGTAAACCGTGTGGGACTTGACGAGCTCGACCAATATATCGGATGGAAGTATATATATGTATATGTATTAGAATTAGTAATGTGTTGAGAAGATTGGATACTAGTTTGACACCTTGAACTTGATACTTGGAAGTTGGAGAAAGAAGATATTGGGCGAGTGTTATAAATGAACCAAATACATTAAGTATTCGGATACATATATAGATATATATACCATGCACACCTAGCCATTTGGACTCATGGGACTTCAAACCTAAGACGTTAACTTGATCGATTGAGACTTAGGTCATGGACTTGACGGCTAAGAATTGGACATAATTAGGATTACTAGTATGTATATACATAAGACATAGTGAAAACAACTTAAACATTATAACCATGGACATATGAAACATTGGACATAAATTGGATAAGAAGCGGCATATGGTAAGTTATAATATATGAACATGGACATGGAGGCGTAAGACTAACTTGTATCGGAACTTAAGATTGGACATTAATAACTTGGATAATTGGACTAGTCATATGAGCGTGAAGCTTTAGACTCGACATTTAGACATGGACTTGGTTAGGCGAACCTATATTGAAGGATGTTATATAAATATATAAAACATATACTTAGCTACATTAAATATCTACTTATAGATGAAGACGAATACTAGTTTGTTACAATTGGACATTGGGACTAAGATGCGGACTCGACTAGAACTAGTCATGAGATACTTAAGATATTGACATTTGATAACTTGAGGACTAGTTGTACAAACATTAGATAACTCGAGACTTTGGATATTAAATACACGAACTTGGATATTAGTTATGGATTAGTATTTGACAACTACATTGGCTCTTAAAAATAAACACTTAGAACCTTGTGAACATTGCTACTAATACCTTGGACACTTGGACATTGACTTGAACACTTGACACTTAGGACATGGACTCGACCAAGTTAACTACATATGATATGGAAACATATATAAATAATAAACCATACGCTCGAGCTCGTCCCCACGCGTAACCTTTACGAATGAAAACCAAATAATAATATTAACAATGTGTGTCGACATAGGGCCCAACTAGGAGAGTGTCAGTATCCGGTACTGAACATCCGGTTTTATATTTTTGAGCTATGCAACCAGGTGAGTTCCGTGTACTTCCCCTTTTTCTGTTTTACTGTTTTGGGGTGACACATGCTTCCAAACTGTTTTGTACATTATTATGGTGTTAGTTTTACAGAGTGTGATTACCTGCTTGCTTGTTATGCATACTGAACCAGGCACTCATTAACTCTAGGATAGAGCCGACTTAATATATGGGTAGTACTACTTGGGGAATCCCCCACGCACAGTGGTCCGGCCTAGACCCGGAAACCCCCACTGAGACCGACGGGTCGTTGCGGCATATATTTTACCATTGGGGAACCTATGAGGCAGGACATAGGTTGAGAACTATGACAATAACGGGTATAGTTTATGTTGATACATCTAGACATGGTTAGGCATGGGCTAGGTGCCAAGGGTTGAGTGGCCAGCTTGTAGAATTGTAACCCCATAACTAGATAAACGTGTTTGAAAATGATAAACTTGTTTGATAAATGAAACCGTTTTGATAAACTAATTTTGGGCGCCTATGTAACTTAACACACGAACTCACCAACATTATTGTTGACCCAAAACCATTTTAAGCATGTGTTCAGGTACCGGCATTGGAGTTATGAAGAATGTATGATTGCAACTCGGAGTCACAACCAGTGGACGAACCAGAAGACGATCAAGTAACCATAGAAACCAACCGCGCATATACGATCAGGGACTAGAGATAGTTAATGAAATTGTATTATGTAACTAAATTATGTTAATAATGTTAGTTATTATTGTACCGCTTCCGCTGTTGCTTGCATTTGCGTGAATGTCGTACCGATCTGTTATTTCGTCCAGGCCCCCTGTGGTCGGGTTGTGACAGTGCGCCTCTATTAACCCGAGTAGAGGTGCACAAAAAAATCGGAACCGGAAAAAAACCCGAACCGGGTATTAAAAAAAGGGGAACCGACCCTACCCGGAACCGGAAACCGACCCTACCCGTCGGGTATGCATAGGATATAGATTTCTATGTAAAAAACCGTACCGGAATTGGACTCGCTTTGTACCCCAGTTGTATCCGGTTTTTTAATTCCCGGAACCGGGTTTTCCTAATACCCGGTTCATGACCCAATTTAGACTTAGCCAACAACCCAATTTATGGACACCAACCTATGTGTTTTCTATGTTTGTTTTCTATGCTTTTAAATGTCATGTGTTAGTACTTAGTAGTATTTCAAACCTTTAATATATATGAACTTTGGTGTCACTAGAGACCATGTCGGCAGTTGGTGCCTCGTGAGGTGTCTCTTTTTAACTCTTTGAAAACATGAGTCGTGATGGTCCTTTGTTTGGTCCTAGACAGTAGACATATCTTTATATTTGATTAAGTTGACTTATTCTGCATAAAGATGCATTGTCCATTTGTTGCCTAAGATCTCTACTTGATTTATGTTATCATTTGACATCTTAATATTTGACACTTTTAATCGGCTATCTTGAATTAGACAGGAATTTTTGTTTTATATCTTCTTATATATACTACTCAATATGCACAATACAACCACGTCTGTATTCCCACCCATATGGCCAGATTCCATACCCGGTTTCGTACCCGGAACCGGGTATTGAAGAACCCGAAACCGGGTATTGGAAAACCAAAACCGGTATACAGGGTATGGTTTTTTATGCTAGGAACCAGAAACGGTTCTTTCAATACCCGGTAGAAGTAATACCCGACCCTACCCAAAACCGGTATTAAAAAAACCCGGTTTGTGCACCTCTAAACCCGAGTAGCCGGTAGCGTCATCATAAACCCAAATAACATACAAAACAGGCCCAATGGGCTTCATCGGATTGAACCCAAAAAAAAAAAACAAAAAAACAAACGCAGTGTAATTTCATACTTTGTTAAACGTCATCCCTACCGCCGTCTCTGTCAGCATCTTCCATAACCCTAATTCATCACCTCACATCATACAAATATTTCCATTCAATTCATTAATAATAAAAACAATGAACTTGTATCAAACTTTTATGCTCATATTCCTATTAAACACTATGGTTTTTCAGCTCACTCAACTAATAATATTAATAATCAACCTTATTCATAACCCACACACACACTCTGTTTTCTTCCATCACTCACAATGCACAAAATCCTTCAAACAAACCCAAAACATTTTCTGGGTATTCATCAAAATGTCATAAAAAGCTTCAGATCTTTATCTTACATACCATCTTCCATTAAACAAAACCATTTCTTGCTTAATAAACTCAACACCATTCTTCAACAAGACAACTGGGAAAGCATTCTTTTAGCCTCAAAGATTCCCAAGAAGCTAAACCCACATGTAATTCAATTGCTTCTTCAAGAAAACCAGGTGGGTATTCAATCAAATGATTCAAATGTTAAAAAGATTACATTTTTAGCCATTATTCTCTGTACCCATAACCTGTATGGTTGTGTTAGTCTTTTAGTTGATGAAATGATTGATATGAAGTTGTCTCCTTTATGGGTTTATGATTCTTTTGCTAGTTGTTATAAAGAGTGTGTTGGTGCTTGTGTTGAGTTGAATCCCAAGGTGTTTGAGATTATTGTTGATAGGTTTAGGGTAAAAGGTTTGTTAGATGAAGCTGCTGAGATTTTTATAAAAAGTGTTAAAGAGTTTGAATTTGAGACTAGTTCTTTGTTTTTGAATTCATTTTTGAAAGATTTGGTTAATGGGAAGAAGTTGGAGGTTTTTTGGAAGGTGTGTGAAGCGATGCGGGAAAGGAGAAAAGGCGGTTTGTTTGATGTTTACGCGTATACTAATATGATAAAAGCTTGTTGTGTGGTGGGAGATGTTGAGAGAGCGAAAGAGGTGTTTGTTAAGATGGGTGTGAATGGGTGTGATCCGAATGGTTTTACGTATAATGTGATTGTTGATGGGTTGTGTAAAACGGGGCGTGTTGATGAAGCGGTTGAGATTAAGAAGAGTATGGTTGATAAGGGGTTAGTGCCTGATGTGTTTTTGTATACGACGTTGGTTAATGGTTTTTGTGTAATGAAGAGATGGGAAGATGCGAGAATGGTGTTGAATGAGATGCGTGATGCGGGTGTGGAGCCGAATGTGGTGACGTATAATGCGTTGGTTAATGGGTTCATGTCGGAAGGGGATGTGGAAGCGGCGTTTAGGGTTAAAGATGAGATGGTTGCTAGTTGTGTTGGTGTGAATTTAGTTGTTTATAATACGCTTCTTCATTGGCTATGCAAGATGCATAAGATGGATAGAGTACATGGGTTAATAAATGAGATGATGAGTTTAGGCATGACGCTAGATATTAAAACTTATACTTTGTTGATCCATGGTTATTGTAAAGCGAGGCGAATGAATGATGCTTTTGCAGTTGTGGAAGAGATGAAGAAGCTTGATTTGCAACCGAGTGCAAAAAGTTATGGTCTTTTAATCATTGGATTATGTCACACTCGGGATCTTGAAAAGGCGGAAGCTCTTATGTTGGAACCGAGTGTGAAGAATCTTAAACTCGATTATGTAGTTTACGAGGCCCTTCTAAGTGCTTGTTCAAAAGTAAAAGATTATGAAAAGTCGAAAAAAGTTTTGGAGGTGATGAAAGAGAATGGAATAATTCCAAATGAGATTTGTTATGGAAATGTTATAGGTTGCCTTTGCAGAGTTGAGAAATTTGAAGAAGCAAGACTTTACATGAATGAAATGATGGATTGCGGTTTAAAGCCAAACGCTCACATATTTGGAGCGTTAATCAATGGCTATTGCAAGTTAGGGGAATTAAAGGTTGCAAATAAGTACTTTTATGCAGTGCTAGGTCGTGGTTTAGTCCCGTTAATTTCAACATATGAAACTTTAATTCAAGAAAACTGTAAAAGTAACAACTTAATTGATGCGTTCTCCATTTTTAGATTCGTGCTTTCTAGAAAGTTCTATACCGTCACGCGTACATATATGGTACTTCTTGATGGTCTCATGAAGTGTGGAAAATATGAACGAGTTTCCGGGCTCTTGATGGAACTAAAAAACGAGGGTATAGTTTTTAATCTTACATCATTTGGTCCTCTTTTATTTTGTTTGTGCGTTAAAGGAAAAGTTGAAGAAGCTTATAAGCTTGTCGAAGATGGTTGGTTTACTCCAAATATATACACTTATAACATCTTGATGAAGGGGTTTTTTAGAGTTGGTAACATTGAGAGAGCAAAGAAATTGTTTGATGAAGTTAAGCAAAAGGGTTTGACTCCAGATGATATCATGTATGAGCAGATGCTCATCGGTTTTCTGCAAGTTAAGGGATCCAACTGCAGCGTGTGGAATACTTGACGAAATGACCCAAAAGGGCATATCGGCAGATACATATCAATATAATGTTCTAGTAAATTGTTGCTACAAGATGGGGGACTTGGAAAAAAGCCAAGGAATTGATTCAAGAAATGTCTGACAAAGGTTTGTCGTTGAGTTGTACTTTCAATCCGTTTTATTGTAAAGATCAAGAAACCGAAAGAAGCCAAATGGGTATATGATAAAAGAAGCAACATCGCTCTTATTAGCAGCTTTGTTTGTTCATAATATTTATGGCCCAGAAACCAAGAAAGGGAATGCAGAAAGACTGGATTTGTTCTTGAATAGCGTTGGGATTGAAGGTATCACGTTACGCATTCTTTTGTAGTTCTAGTTATTAGAGATGGCAAGATGGGCGGGTTGAGTAGCGGGCTATTTTTTAATGCTGGTTCAAACAGGCCGATTCGGGGTGGTCTTATTTTTCAAACACTTTTAAGTTCATCTTTAAATTTTAATTAAGTAATTTTTTAATTAAGAATACAAAATAGTATTTTATACAATAATACATATCTTTGAATAATGTGTTAAAAGTGGTTGTAAAATCCCGCCTAGGCGCCGATTATTCAACATGTAATCCCCGAGTACTCGGTGAGTCATCTCCGAGTACTTCCTGACTATTGCCGAGTACTCACAACTCCCCAATCAACCGAGTTTGCACTGCCTAGTGACTTTTGCAACCATGGTTAAAATCAGTTTAATATAATTCAGGTCAAACAAGCTGGATCAAGAGTTTCGGGTATTAAAGTCTGAGAACTTTCCAACTTGAAGATGCAACCACGAAAAAATCATGACAGTAGCCAAATAATGATGATAGGCCTACCGAACGGTAGTGATTTTTTTGACAATTTTGGTAGCCTGTTATTTTAGCAGGTTAATACAATGTTCATATTATGTTTTTAAAATTATGGCTTTTTACCCTTTTGGTAACACCTGCAGAGGAAGCATATGTTGATGCTTAGCAGATAGAATGTAAATAAAGTTTTGCAGAAATGAGAATTGAAGTTTAGCAAATAAAATCACATGTCACCTGCACTTGCAAATGATCAATTTGCTATTATTTGTTTGCCTAAGGTGCCTGATTTCACAGCATGATTCATTAGTGTACCCACGGTAATTGTATACGCGGTTGCATTTGCAATATTGTTGAGTTTGAGCTTTTTTTCTTAGGGGGGACGGGGCACTACCCGTGAGTTTTTTCAACTTCACTGATTTCAACAAATCCTACACTGCCACATCATTTCATTGATTTCCTTCACTGAAACATTTTTTTGGAGGCAACACTTCACTGATTATTTACCCACAATCAATGAGAGAGAGATAGAGACAAAGAGAGAAAAATCACGGGTACCAGCCCGTTAACTAGAACCAGAATTTGGTTCACGGGACCACTACCAGCATGGGTGGCGACGGTGTTACCGTGCTGGTAGTGGGGCACCCGTGACCAATTCTGGTGGCGCCCCGTCCCCCCTTAGATTGATGCATTTAAGATAACTGGCGAAAAGTGAATTAACTAGGACTCAGACTCCCAAGTTACAAGTTGTTTTATGAACTCTTCAACGGTGCCTTAAGGGTGTTTGGATGCGCGTTTGAAACTGATTAGGGGGTATCAGATTAATATAAATAATACGCAAATCCTATAAAAAATGGTTGATGAGATGTTTGGCTGTGGGTATGCTGCATGAAGTTGTTATTAGAGAATACACTGACGCCTGGCTTTGAAGCGTTTTTTAGTTTACGTGAGGAGATGGAGAGGCGTTTGCATCAAAAAAACATCCTTAGACGGTAAGGGGGAGAAAATGAGGGACATTCAACTGTTCAAGGACGTTTTAGACTTACCATTGGCGATGCTCTTATGATTCTACCTAATTCGACAAAAAATATAAATAAAAAGAAATCACAATATGATTCATCAAACTCACTTTGATTACAATTATATGTTTTTTAGAAATAGAGAAACGGATATTATGCCTATAAGGCTAAAAGTAAGACCAACTCGGTAACTCACTATAGTTTTGCACACTTGTCATACTGACAACCGAGTTAACTCTACTGAGGTTCAAAGCTGACTCAGTTTCTGTTTACTGCCTATCACTGACCTTTTTTTAACCACTATCACACGACATATGTACAGACAGTCTAAACATCTTACAATGCTGTTAAGTGTTAAGTAACTCGCGCTTTCTTTGAAGGCACGCTACTGGTAGATAAATCTAAACCATCATCAAGATTGACATTTTCCTGACCTCCATTGACCATGTTAGTCAACTCTGACTGCACTTTCTCCAAAGGCACACTATTGGCAGAAATACCTATACCATCATCAAAGTTGACTTTTTCCCAATCTCCGTTGACTTTGTTAGTCAATGCTGATCGCATTTTCTTTGAAGGCACAATGTCGGTAAATATATCTATACCATCATCAAGATTGACTTTTTCCTGACCTCTGTTGTCTTCGTTAGTCAACTCAGAAACATCAGAGGTTTTTGAAGGTGACAGTCTGTTGTATTGAACGATGTTTGTAGCAACGGCGTATGTAGAAACCGTTTCCCCAGAATCTGGAAGGTGTTTTCTGTCGATTATAGATGACTGCCCACAATGTTCATTTTCATTTGCCATCTCTGTGAGCTGTTGAATCACAATATTCTTATCTTGGCTGATATCATCAGGTGCTGCCTGCAAATCTGGAAGATCAATGCTAATAAACCGGCAACCACAGCCTTCACTGAAATTAATCCGTAAAACCATGTGAAGCGGTCTTGACTTGAGCGTTTCCCTGCAAAATGTAAAAAGCAGAAGGCCGTTGGATGATAAAATAAAAACGCAGGTACTGAATTTGGTAAGTATTATACTTGAGGGGTTTGGAACTTTGGAAGTCATGAACTGATTTTTTAAGTCATTGGTTTTTACTATTTTTTTTAATGATATAGATGATTCATGATTATGATACATAATAACAATATATTCTAATAATGAAAAAAATATATAGTTAATAATAAAAGTGAAACGGACGGAACAGTTAAACCATCAAAACCGAACCGTTTGGATGTTAAACAGGCATGACTTGCTTCGGTTTCAACAGTTTATGAACAGCCCTAATTTGCACCCCAGAAATTACCAACTACACCCACATAACATGGCCATTAATTCGAATATGCTGTTCCAATGCGTTTATTTTTATTTATGTTTCGGTATAACTTTTATCACAAAATGAGTTGTATCCAATATAATATATTATTATATTCTATATGGCTCATTTCGTGATAAAAAAATATGTCGAAATGTAGAAAAAGATAAACACAATGCAGCGGCATATACAAGTTTACATATATAAAAAAATAAGGGTGTAATTAGCAATTTCTAAGGTGTAAGGAGATTAACTCATAACTAATAACCTTTTCAGCAAAAATGGGTGCTGGTTTAGGACGGCGGTTTTCAGCTCCGGACTCTCCGGAAAGGTAACCTGGATCAACATATAAATGAACAAGATTAAACAGAAAAAATTAAAAAACAAATAAATAATGCATCACTAAAAGAATATTATACCTCTACTGAATCAATAAATGGCAGGGGAGCTTTTTCGCCATGAACACTAATAACTCCAAGAGACCATTTTGCATATTCTGATTCTGCAATATAAGTTGTAATAAAGTAAGATTACATGGCATAAACTGTCATATTTATAAAACTAAATTTACAGCATAACAAATATAACATTTGTTTAAATAATGATCAAATAAACAAAAAAAAAAAGTATAATAAGTACCTGAGATGCATTGAATTTGATTAAAGATTATCTGGAAAAGATCCACTCGAACATATGGAGCAATCGGCATTGTAAGAAGTTGCAGTACCTCTGCCATTACCTACATGATTATAGTTGACATCACACAAGAAGATATGCAAAGTTAGTTATAGAAAGATTCAGAAATCTGTTTTAGTTCTTGATTTCGGTCTTGTAATTCTTTGTTCAAATAAAGGTTACCTTGTCAACCAAACCATGAATGACCAAACTTGCTCTTTTGTCTTTTGGCGTTTTCTATGAAGATAAAAAATCATTAACATCCGCAAGCTAATTGTCAACAATAATATAAGTTAAGAAACAAATATGACACAGAGTGAGGTTTGGCCTGAACCTTGGATGTATGAAAAAGAAGGTAATAAATACCTGAAGGTTGACGATTACCATCTTTCCTCCATTGCGAATGCACTTTAAAGGGATGTTGCATGCAGGGGTTATCTGCAAACTGCATTTAAATTATATATTAAGTACCTGAATTCTAATATTTTTGCTAAATAATATATAAAAAGGAGACACGCAACAAGAATAACAGTTACCTTGTCCCCAAGCACAACACGACATCTGCTGTTCGACAATGTTTTTCTGCTGCCTTCATCTCTTTAGGAGGTAGTTCATCCTATGAGGGAATATGGATGAAGTACAAAAAAAAAAAAAAAAAAAAAAAAAAACCTGATCTATTTAGTTACTATCTTATCTTTAATTCTTTATCATGGACTTCATAAAAATAGCAAGGTTCAAATTTACATATAATTAGTAGTTTATTACCTCCCAGTCGAGAACAGAATCCCTAAGTTTTGCCCCACATTTTGGATCACAACAACGTCTTGATGTCTCCTTCAAACCTATAGTCTCCACCTCAAAATCTCTCAAGTACCTACATTAATAATTAATACCTACCAATATAAAATATTGATCTGGAAACAGTTCTTATTATAAAGAAATGACAAACATAGCATTTTAAGAAATAAATAAATAATTATATATTTGAATATCAACTTACTCTGTGCCGCATGAAGGGCAAACCTCCCTAAATGAATTTCCATGCAATTCTGAAAGCTTGTGCCTCGGTATTCCTGAACGTAGATGAAGGCTATCCACATTCTACACAACACGAGAGAAAAAATAAAGCACCAAATGATTTCAAGAAGTATAAAAGAGAAGTTACAAATTTCAAAAAAGAGACCATAAAATGTAATTTGAACCTGGCTGATAACGAACTTCAAAATACCAGCCCGTTCCAATTCAACCAAAGCCATATGAGTAGCACTTGGTGCTGCACGATGAAAGGGCAAGGATGCTTCAGGCACACCTTTTCCGGCGCGCTACAATCAAACAAAAAGGGCACATGAACATGGTCATGATCTTTTGTGTTTTATATCTTTAAACTTTTTTTTTATTTTTTTTTTGCTTATATTGTTATTATTTTCTTGCTCTGCAGAGTGGCTTGTTAATATGTTTAATTAAATAATTATGACCATTTACAAGCATACGGAAGTATAGGTAAGGACCTGAAGAGTCCAAACTCCTTTTGGGCCTCGAAAATCAGGTATTCCACAAGAAGTTGATATTCCTGCACCTGTAAATGCTACCAGATGCTTACTCTGCAGCCACAAGTTTATATCAATCCTTTATATACTTCTTCTGAAGTTAACATGAACAACACAAAACAGCAGATTAAGCTCAACCTTTTTAATCATCTTTGCAAGTTGTGTAATCTGCAGATAATAAAGAAAATTATAACATCAGTGGGATTAAAAGAACAGCTTAATGGATAATATAGTAACCTTACCAAACAAATTACTAAAGACTATCACAAAAAACTAAATGTTTCCATCTATACAAACCAATATCCTTTTAATCACAAGGGACAACCGTCAACGTATGTATATGCCACCCAAATTTCGAAATAACATTCATATCAAGTATCGATTTAGTTTGATTGCGTATTTAGGCTAAAAACTTGCTGGAAATTGTAAAAGCCACTATTTATGGACTTCTTAACGAGTGCCATGATATCATAAGTCATAACTAATTGGCAGTTTAATGCTAGGCAGTTAAAGGCTCAAGACGCACGCGCAAGACAAGCAACACGCATGTGTATTCCAGGCCATTGTTACCTGTTTCCGACATCTTTTTTCTGCCTCAAGTCGTTTTTTCCCCCTTTTTTTTGGGTTCAGTGCGCCTTTAACTACATAGTTTCATGGGTACAAATTACAAGATTTGGCCTCAATTTGCAGAAACAAAACCATATTAACCTTGGACTGGCTGTAATGTTATTTGATAACTGGCTACACTTAAATTGTTTGATGCTCCCTAATTATAATCTATAAACTCTTCTTTTAAGTTCTTTTTAATAAAGACCACTTGATCCCAATAGGTTAAAAAAACACAATCAGAACATCAAACATAGCTAACAACATCAGCAGTTGATCAGGGTGTTAAAATATAATACAAAACTACAAAAGTAAGCAATAACTGAAATGATCATTTCCCATAACAAATATATAAATACATGATAACCCATCAAGAAAACAATGAGTAAAAGTTAAAGAATCAAGGAAAGAAACGAACTTTATGTTGTAGGACTTGTTGGGTATCAAAAAACTCGGACATTCCGACATCACCAACGTCTTCTTTGTAAGACAGCTTCTGTGCGTATCCTAAAGACATTGTTCAAGATTCTTGAGGGGTTTTTCAGAAAACAAAACAAGTAAATTGCAATTTGCAAGGTTAAGCCGATTATTGAATTGGGGCTAAATAAAATGTCCCAAATTTCCAATGGGCCAAGAGAGTTTAATTATCAAAACCACAGTCCATCTCAAATTAAAATAACTAGTATTTTGCACCCGCGCGTTACGGCGATGCGCGACAGGTTAAACCGTGCAGTAACACATGAAGTGTAAAACAAAATGCGCTACACACAATTCATAAAAACATAATGCGTAAAACACAATTACTAAAACGTGTAAATACAATGCTTTTAACTTGGTTCGGAACTAAAATCTACATCGAAACGTAGACCAACTGGAAGCGCACATTTTATAAGTACGAAAACGTATAACATTTGACATTACTCGTTTTTTCAAAAAAAAAAAAGATTAAGTAGAAACGTAGACCAAATCGTATTTATAACGATACATATATAAGAATTCGCACGTAAAAAAATATTTTGTTTCCAAGTAAAGGTACGAAAATGAGTAAACATGAATTTTTCCAAAAGAAAAAAAAATTAAGTTCAAACATATACCAACTCGTATTTATGCCGATACATATATAAAATTTTCACACGTAAAAAAATAGTTTTCTACTTCGAAACGTGGACCAAGTGGGACGAAAACATATTATATTTGACATTACTCGTTTTTCAAAAGAAAAAAAAGTTTAAGCCGAAACGTTGACCAACTCGTATTTATACCGATACATATAAAAAATTCGCACATAAAAAAATAGGTTTTTTTTTTCAAGTAAGGTACAGAAAGGTATAAACTCTTTAATTTTCCAAAAGAAAAAAAGCTTAAGTCAAAACGTAGACGAACTCGTGTTTCTACCGACACATATATAAAATATTCGCACGCAAAAAAATAGTTTTTTTCCAAGTTAGGTACGGAAAAAAAAAAAGTTTAAGTCGAAACGTAGACAAACTCGTATTTATATCGATACATATATAAAAATTCACACGTAAAATAATAGTTTTTTCAAGTAAAGGGGCTAAAAACGACAAATGGCAAAGTTAAGGGGTTAGATTACGTAAAAAATAGGTTTTTCAAGTAAAGGGCTGCAAACAAAAAATGTCAAAGTTGATGCGCTAAATATGACAAAGGTAAAAAGTTGGAGGGTCGGTGGGGGAAAAACCCACCGACATTGCTTTTTAATGTAGATGTAATTGCTTGAATAGTCCCTTGAATTTGACAAAACATGCCAAAACAATACATTTCGTTAACGGGGTTAACTCAATGTCGTAAGTCAGAGGCAAAATCGTCAAGTCACTTCTAAAACTTTGAGAATTTGACAACAATGGTCCCTATAGTTAGTATTGTTAAATATATTGCAATGTCGGTTAACCTTAGAGGTGAGAGAGAAAGAGAGAGAGTCATGAGAAGATGTAGGTGACCGGCGATGAGTGTATTCGGTCATCTTCTCCGGTTCCGAGCACCTCTCCGACCACTAACCAACTCACCACCATTCCTCCTTCTCTGGTCACCCTTCATCTTTGGTGACCGGGTCCTGATTATCACCGACAACAGCAACAACCCAACACCCGACCATCTCCGATCAACCACTCACCCTCCAACATTAACCTTTTGTGATATCTTGTTCCGAGGATGACTGTATCCAGTCATCTTCTCCGGTAGGTGAGTCTCGCCGACAATGAGATAATCTGACCAACCCCAAAACCCAACAGAAGCCAACGGTTGCAGTTCCCCGCCCTCCTTTCACATGTTCTGTAACGGACCTTGATCGAAATTAAGTGCGTAACTAAGAGGGTCGTACTGGAACTTAGAGGCTGATTTATTTAAACCCTTGCTTTGATTGAACCGACATATGAACGTTTTCTAGAGGGTTTGTGGTTAACTGTTGTTCTTCGTCTTCTGATGAGCAGACGTTGTGCCAACGGTAGGGTAGGCAGATACAACAATTTCGGTGGTCGGGAAGAGGGGTTCTGATGACGGGGCGTGTAGGGTCAGACGCGACTGATTTAGGGGAGAATTGTATCACCATTGATGATTGATATCTCATACACTGGTTTTGTGTAGAGAACAGAGATGAAGGGTTTGTTTGTGTATTTAACGTTTGTTTTCTTATTAACTATAGTCTATCCTAACATTTCTATCCCCTTTTACAATCAACCATGCCTGTAAATCTGTAATTGGAGGTGAGCATATCATTTTTTTTTCACAAATCAAAACCTGTTTGGAATTAATTCTGACTTTTTTTAGTTCCTAGCCAAACCATTTTCGTTTTGGAGCCGGTTCGGTTCCATCTGTTTTGGTCGGTTGCAACTTGTTTTTACCCCAGTTCCGGTTCCATTCCGATTCATACATGCACTTTTTAAAATCATTTAAACTACCTAAAATTTAACTTTTAAATTTTTTGAAACATGAAATTTGAAAATCAATAAAAAGAAAACATAATTGTGTTTATGGCCAAAATCGTATTTTTTTCTAAACTGGTTTTGGTTTTTTTATACGGTTCCAACCGGTTTTAGGTGGTACCGATTTTAGTTCGGTTCCGGTTTGTGTATCGGTTTCGGTTCGTTTGGCCGGTTTTAGCGTTGGTTATAGCCCGGTTTTCAGTTCGGTTTCAGTTTAGGAATTTTAATGCCAGTTTGCCATTAGTTTCTGTTCAAGTCGGTTGTACAAGTTTTGGTTCCCGAACCACGGTTTTTTTTCATCTCTACGGGTATGTTTGGCAATGAGCTTTTAAGAGCTTTTAGGAGCTTCAAGCTTCAAGCTTTTAAAAAAAATCTCATACTCAATAAAAAGTCTTGTTTGGTTGAAGGAGCTGGAAGCTTTTAGGTTGGAGAAAAAGCTCTACAGTGAAAAGCTATAATACTAGCGTTTAAGAAAAAAACTCTACTAGCTACAAGCTTTTAATTAATAAATGACACAAATACCCATTCTATTTTGAAAATAAAATAAAAACCTTCTTTACAAGCTTTTAATTATGTCCATTTTGGTCATTTTATACATTTTATTAAAAGCTCCACTACTCTGCCAAACACTAAAATATATTTAAAAAGCTTTCAGCTATCAGCTTGCAGCTAACAGCTACCAACTAGTTTTGCCAAACATACCCTACATGTAATGAATTACCCGTGAACTAAATGCATTTGGATAAGATTTTAGTGGTTCATAATCCAATAACTATTATACAAACACCAATTTACATTCACCGAAAAGAATCTAATGATTTATCAACTTATCAATAAATTAATTAAGGTAGAGTTTGGTATGATGGAAAAGAAGGGGGAATGGAATAGGTCATTACGAGATAATGAAAAATTGTGTGTTTGGTTGTTAAAGGGATGAAATCACCCATTCCACAAGGCATTCCATTCCTTCAAAACCATTCCATCCACCCCCCATGTTTTTTTTCCATTCCATCCCTCATTCACCCTTTACTAACACCACCATTATCGTCTGTTTGGTATGGGGTAATGGAATGGATGAGAGAATGAAATGGACGAGATAATTGAATGGACAATGTAATAGAATGAAACAAAACATTAAATTGTGTTGTTGGATAGGTAGGAAAATACGAAGGAATAAAATCGGTGGTGAGTGGCTGTGGTGGGTGGTGGTCAGTGTCGGTGATGGTGGGTGGTGATATGTGGTGGTAGCGGTGGTGGTGGGTGGCGGCAGCAGTGGTGGCGACGGTGGAAGGTGGAGGTGGATGGCCGTGATGGTGGGTGGGCAACGATGGTAGGTGGTGGGCGACGGCGATGGTCGGCATTGGGTGGTGTTGGATGGCGGTGACTGTAGGTGGGTGACGGTGGTGGGTAGCAGCGGTGGTGGTGGGTGAAGGTAGTGGGTGGCGGCAACGACAGTAGTGGGTGGCGGCGGCAACGGTGGTGAGCGACGGTGGTGGGTGGTGACGGCAGCGGTGGTGGGTGGTGATGATGGTAGTAGGTGGTGGTGGTTGGAGGGTGGGTAATATAGAACTTCATCATCCAATAATATTCATTTATATATAAGTTTTGATGTATAAGGAATCTGTGCGACTAAAAGAATAATTGTGAATTTGATATATCAAAGAAAACAGCATGACCCATGCTCTATTTGCTACCTTATCACTTTAAATTAATTACAAACTAGAATATAGCCCCCGTGCGTTGCGACGGGTTGTTTAAAACCGTGCCAAGTAGCATCATTGTCACACTACCGCAAACGATAACCAACACCGTAAAACCTCGTACAGAAAACAATAAAACCGAGGGCGCGTGAAAGAGTTGAGATGAGGCCCATCTGGTCTTGCACCAATCATATTTGTTTGTTTCTTTTATTTAATTATTAGTTACAATAAAACGTGATAATTAAAACCCATTAGATACATGTAGCCACATAATAGAGTCTTATGTTAAACCCCAACACATGGTATAAACAATGACCCTTAACATACCAGTCAAGTTAGCGTTTTAAACATATACACATGTCACGTCTATACTAATTAAATGGTTTTTCTTTATAGATTTTAACATGTCTTTTACCCTTTTAAAAGACAAGTTATTATTTGAAATCGTGAGATGTTATTATCCAAAAGTGTCACACACCCTTTGAATTAATCAAATCAAATGGGGTTGTTAGCGGCCACTTACTGAATCATGCAACTCTTTATCTTTTTCTGTCATTCACAAACAAACCTTGGGAGTTTTCAACATCTCCTCCCATTTAGATATACTATTTTTTTTTTCATTCCATGAGTCACGAATATTTAAAAAAAAAAAAAAATCAACTCTGGTATTGTTGATGGCTTTGTGTCTTTTTAAAATTAATTGATTATAAAAATAAGAAAATTTATTAAATTGAGACCTCTATCTCTCTCTCAACAACCATAACTATTTCCACACCCCTATGTTTAAAGCTCTGCAAACCCCAACACTACCACCACCGAGTTTTGCCCCTACCACCAAACACCACCACCACCACTGACTTTTGCCCCTACCACCAAACACCACCACCACCGCCGCCAGCGACAACAACCGGCTCGCCCAACACCACCACCGGATATAAACACACCGGTGACCGGTTGGTCACCATCACCGAATGAAAAACAAAAAGACTTACGTCACCGAAGAAGAGAGCAGGAACAACCACTCTCCGTCACCACTTCCCCGATTCATGACAACGCCCCAACGGTGTCACCGGCCACTGCCATCACTCCGAGAACTACGCCATCAAACCCCTATATCTTCTTAGGTGAAGGCTAAGCAGTGGAGACGAACAGTGATGGTGGTGATTTCCTAAGATCTAGAGAGAGAAATAAAAGAGTTGAGAGATAGAAAAATGGAGAGTAACATTCTAGAAGGGAGGGAGAAAGAAATGAAGCAGCTTTTTAAACCAAAAGTAGGTACAATATTTAAAACTAAGGGTACAACCATCTCATGCACAATACACCCTTTAAGCATAATGTACAACCCTACATAGCATAAACCACTTGTAAATTAATATATATATAATTGGTGATGTATACTTCGTTTTCTTTGTTTTGTTGTTACCTTAAAAATAACATTAGACCCATGAGTCAAATTGTATTTTCGACACAGCTTCAAATCCAATCACATCATTTTTAGTGGTGCATAAAAGAAAATGACTTAAAGTCATTTTCTTTTGTGATGTCAGTAGCCGGTCACAAATTTGCTTCTATACCTTACTTCAAATTCTGAATTAATTTGCAAACACACATGCAACATTAACGCCTGTAAGAATGAGAAAACATCATGAATTATATATGCATGCACCTTTCATAACAATTATAAGATAGCCAAATAAGAGCAGCATTTTGTCGAGCACATGGAGTGCATGATAAAAAAGACAGAAAAACAAAACAATCCTTACATACCAGTTCATACAACCACAAAAGAAACCAAACCTGACAAATGCAAAGTGTAATCAAGAGGAAATCCAAAATGGAAGAAAAAAGAGAGAAGCAACAGATAAGAATAACAAACTCGTACATAAGTCGGAAAGGAAGCTAACGAAAAGGACATGCAGGTAACCAATTCGTCATATAACCCAGCTCACATGTTGCCACTCGTTATAAAATAGAGAAAACATGTGTGCAGTGGGTCAATGAACCATGTGCAAAGAGGTATAAAAAAGGGAACACTAAAAGAAACATAGGTGGAGTCAAATCTGTGACCTAGTGGAGCATAAGCAATAACCAAACCACCAAACCAAGATACCATGTTGTAAATCATGTCAGAATAAATGTACTTATACACAAACTACATCGCAAATTACTATTTACATATTTCTAAATTAATACATAGTATAATAGAAAGGAACCATAATTATTTATGTTTTAAGTTTAAAAGTATATTCGCTATAAATTCTATTTTAATAGAAGAAAAATTGTGCATGTCTTGTAAGTTTTTTTTTTTTTTTTTTGAAAATCAGAAATATGAAATTTGACAAACAAATTTTGCCAAAATAAACATTGGAAAAGCTTACAAAAACTTTTTTTTTTTTTGAGATGAAAGGTTGTGTAGCATTTTTCTCTTTTCTTGTAAGATCTTCATAGCCAATAAGAATGATATGTGAAAGATAGACGCTACACAGCCTCTACTCGATTAAGTTGTCTAAACTCTAGCTTTTTCCTTTGAAATCAAGGGAATGGAGGAAAAGAATCACGTGTAGCCTTTCTTTGTTCCTATTCCGTCACGATTTTTAAGCGGACATAATTTTTTCATACGATAATATATTTTTTTAATTACTATAAATCAAAGATCGTTTTATTCTTTTTAATTTGATGCATTTTTAAAAAAATATTATTGTATGATAAAATTATGCATGTTTAAAAATTGCGGGAAAGGAAAATAGGAAAAGTCTACACAACCTTTTTATCTTGGAGGAAATCACTATTTTGCATTTTTCATTGTTTATTTTGACAAAACTAGTTTGGTCAAAGTATATTTTCGTGATTTTCCTGCTCTTTTTTCATACAAGACAACTAGACCATGTGGTATAACCTATTTTCTAGCGAGACCATTTCTCAAAATGAAGATATATTTCATCAAGAAAAGGGTTGGTAAAAGAAATTACTATAAAAATAAAAAAAATAAAAAGTGTGTATATGTTGTGAAGGTAACCGGTTGTACATCACAAGGTGGGAGGCACATTCCTTTTTACTCCTTTGCTATCCTAAGATTTTTACAAATTATTCATTGCCACCTCTTTTTTAGCTTAAGCTACTTTAATCGGTGATAACACTCCTTTCAAGTACCATAAAAAACATATTTTATTTTATGCCCTAATGGTCACAAGTGGTGCCTCGCCCACCTTAAAGATAACCGGTTTAAGGTTTAATAACCTTATTAAAGTTTGTTATATTAATACTACATTTAAATTTTGTTACGTCATTTGTTACCTTTTTATACAGTTTAATTATATTTTATGCAAGTTGTCCCAGTATACATTATCTAAAACTTAGTTCGTTATATTATAAATAAATGTTAATAATCAAAAGCCACATCAATATATTATACGAATGTTGAGTGATTTCTGTCGTCACATAACAAAATAACAAAGTAAATAACCACTCCACCAGATAGTTCCGTCCCCGCATAGGTTTTTACTCTTTTCACTTACATAAAGCATAACACTTAAAAAGTTAAATTACACTGTCAAATCATTTAATAACACAGTTATGTACGTATATATATGAGGTACATAGCGAGATTAAGTCTAGGCGCGAGTCATGAAGAGAAACGAATGAGACCAACCATATGGTGCGGTTACGGGTCCTATATAGAATATGACCAAGATTGAATCTATCAATGGGTTGCATATGGCTAGCTCAAATATTTTTAGGCCCAAAACGGATAACAAAATTGAGGTATTTTTTGGAAAAATTGAAAAAAAATAATGTGTTTTATTAGGTCTTATGGTTCATATATCGTACCTCTGTATGCGTGATTATTGATAATAAACTTTAACGTCAACAACCTCAATTAAGCCAAAATCACCTACGTATAATACATGTTTTTTTTTTTAAATATAATAATTTAGGGCCCTAGGTAGGTGAGGGTCTAAACCTCTTGCTCTATTTCACTACCATTTGAGCTGGCCATGCGGTCGAAATCCACTCCCCATCTAAAACCCTCAACTAAGTTAAATACATATATAGTTTTAAAATAACTACATAGATAGTTTTAAAAAAGTTATTGCAAAAACGTACCTCTCATGTAATATTCTAATATGTGACCGGCAGGGGTCGCCCAGTGGCGGACCCAGGAATTATTTTTAAGGGGTGTAATCGGGATTTTTGCCTGCAAATTACACTAATTTTTTTTTTCAAGAGGGCGCCCGCCCCTTGAACTATACATAGGGCCGCCCAACAAAATTTAGGACTAAAGCGGTTACCAAAATCAGAGGCTTTTTATAAAGAAAAAGTACTTTGGATGTTATGATTCGTATGTCATCTTTGTGCATACACAATTTTACGGATTATAAACCTTTAACATCAACAATCTTAAAGTGAAAGTTACCTATATATAATTTACTTTTTTTTTTTGGATTGGGACCCTTAGAAAAGTGGAGCCTAATGTCCTACTTTATTTCACTCTCCCTTAAGCCGGCCTTGATAACAGACATCATATTCAAATATTATTCGTTACCCGGGTTCACTAATTATAAATTTCAAGTTTCATAAGTTAACAAATGGCCACTTGCCCCCATCCATGTGGTGAGTGGCATCCAGGTAAAGAGCGAATACGGTTGGTACCGGTTCCACTCGGATGAGAGACGAGGTTTTACTGATTATTGCACTGTCGTGCCTTCAGGCGGGTGGAGATCGGGTTTCCACGTATCAAGGAAAGCCAAGGGGCTGGCGGCAATCGAGTAGTCGACCTTGGCCGGTTGCCCCCACCCGTGATTGATACGTTGTTTCTTGTCATTATTAAAAAAAAAAACAAATGGCGAGTTGTCCCCCTATATAAGCAGCACGAGCAGGAGTGTTGTGTTTCACAGTAGTTGACACAGAGAGAATCAACCAACAACAATGGCAGTGAAACAAGGCAAATGGGTCAAGGTCAGCTTCTTCTTAATTAAACATTATATCATCATTTGAATTTTGCATATAATCATCATTTATTCGCTCAATTGTATCTCAGTCGCTTGTTCTAATCATATCTTATAGAAAATTGATTAATTGTATTATTTTGTGGACGATTTGCAGCTCATCCGTTATGGTTGACCATGATCAATGAATTAGTCATCTGTTTTGTTTGAGAAGAATTAGAAGAAAATTATTATTATTATTATTATTATTATTATTATTTTTATTATTATTATATATTTTTTTAGGTTACACTTTGGAAACAGGATGTAAAAATAGTTGAAAGTGATTAGTTGTCAAAGTCATATGAATGGATTCATGGAGAGACAGTGGATCCCATAGATATTGTCTGGTTTATATGTCTCTAGATTCTAGTTGAGTCAATTCATTATCTCTTTTTCATGATTTTACCAAATAATAATTTGTTTTAGTAGTTGCAGTTAGGGATGTGCATGGGTCGGTTTGGGCTCAAACCGAACAGAAACCCAAATTTCGGTTTTAGGAAACAGATTAGTTTCGGTTTACGTATGTGTTTAGTTATGGGTTGGTTTTCAGTTTTACATTTGGGCTTGAAAAAAATTGGTTCAAAATAGTGAGTTTCAGCCTGAAACTTTGGCTAACCACTGAATGTTAGCTTCATACTTTTGGCCCAAATTAATGAGTTTGAGCCATAGATCGAATAACAAACATTTAAACAAGTTCGGTGTGATTAGGTTTGGTTTTGGTGTGGTTTGGTTTTGTTTTGGAACAACGTATAACTGAAACCAAACCGTAAATTTTGGTTCAAATATAAAACAAAACGAACAGTTGGTTATTAGTTTTGGTCTAATATTTCAGTTAAGTTTTGTGGGTAAATTTGGTTTCATTTGGTTAATCGGCTCCTCAATTGTGCCTGGCAAAATGGACAGGTCGGGTTGGGTGACGGGTCAAACATGCTCTTCGAATATATCAATTGGGTTTGTGTCGGTAGCGGGCCAGTTATGGCAGTGGTGTGGTTTATTTACTAACTCTAGAAATTTGTTATTTGCAGTTGAACCAAAAAGGAGCTGGTCCTGGTGCAAGAAGTTCTCATTCAGTAACCATTGTTGGAGAAAAAGCTTATGCCTTTGGTGGCGAGTTCAAGCCCCGTGTCCCTGTGGACAACTCCCTCTACGTCTTTGATCTAAACGAGCTAACATGGTCTGTAGCCGAAGTAACAGTGACATCCCACCCCCACGGGTCGGTGTTACCATGGCTTCTATCGGTCAAACAATATACGTGTTTGGTGGTCGAGACGCAACACATGCTGAGCTCAACGAGCTTTATTCCTTTGACACATGTACAAACAAGTGGACCCTACTCTCCACAGGAGACTCTGGCCACCCACCGTAGCTACCATTCGGTAGCCACAGATGACCGGCACATGTATGTATTCGGCGGGTGTGGGGTTGATGGCCGACTTAACGATTTATGGGCTTTTAATGTTGTTGACAACACATGGGCCAAGTTTCCTTTACCTGGGGATAATCTTAAAGGCAGAGGCGGGCCTGGACTCGCAGCGGTTGGAGGAAAAATCTGGGTGGTGTATGGTTTCGCGGGTATGGAGGTAGATGATGTCCATTTTTTTCGACCCAACTACCGAAAAGTGGACCCAGGTCGAGACAACGGGTGAGAAACCGACACCTAGAAGTGTGTTTTCAAGTGTTGCTGTTGGGAAGTACATATTTGTGTGTGGTGGTGAAGTAGACCCTAGTGATTTGGGCCATTTAGGCGCGGGGAGGTTCACACATGAGGTATATGCATTGGACACAGAGACGTTTGTGTGGAACCGAGTGGAGGATGGTTCTGGTAGCGCGGATCACCCTGGTCCACGAGGTTGGTGTGCGTTTTCTGGTGGGAGGCGAGATGGCAAAGACGGGTTGTTGGTGTATGGTGGCAACTCTCCGAGCAACGATCGGTTGGATGACATTTACTTTTTTAACCCTTGCCTGGATTAGGCATTGGGGAAAATAAATCAAACTTGATGCTATAAGAGCAAGTGATTTGGGTTCATGTATTTTGTGTAAAAAGGAAA
Organism: Ambrosia x helenae; assembly: GCA_030844895.1. Taxonomy (NCBI): domain Eukaryota; kingdom Viridiplantae; phylum Streptophyta; class Magnoliopsida; order Asterales; family Asteraceae; genus Ambrosia; species Ambrosia x helenae. The sequence continues at coordinate 4,013 of JAUTDX010001444.1, read as the reverse complement.
TAAAATGTGATGTTTGATGTTTATATGTTTTATGGGTATATGAATGTGATATAAAGAATGTTATTATAGGTGATGTTCACAAGTGTTCTTCCTCGGACCATGATCGGGTTGTCTCGTCATAAGGAGTCGTTTGAAGAGCGGTGTTGTCGAGACAGATATAACTATAGCGTGAGTGTGGACACAACCCGAAGCCTCATCGAGAACCACCATTGATTGTCGAACTACTCCATACCTTGGATCTTGGATGAAGCCGAGCTTCCTACAAAGTAACGCCCTGACGCAATCTGAAACACGTTTCTTAACACAACACGAATGAAATAGGTTTGAATCGGCTAACACGGCCAGCTAGATTGTCCTTACCAGGTACCATGGATATGTGGATAGTACCCATAGGGTGGTTTAAGAAGCACTAAAATAAAGTAAGCGTTTTGGGCCTCCAGTGCCTTAAAAAAGTTGCATGTAAGAAATTTGGGTTATGGACTTCTTAGTGGTGAGGTTCTCGTTTTCATCATCCATTTCATGACTAAAAAAGTTGACCTGACCCTGCCATGACCAAGACTAATCTCATCATGTCATGTCCTAACTACAACCAGGACAGTTAAGATTGTATCTAATTGAGGGATGAGGAAATGGTATCGGGTAACGGTACCGAATCAACTTCGGTACCACTACCGGTACTATTTTTTGTTTTTCAGTACTGGTACCGGTATTTACCGATTTTTACATTCAAATACCGGTACAGGTACGGTACCGAATCAACACCGTACCGGTTGTTTTTGGTAGCGGTACCGGTACCCATTTTTGAGAAATTTCGATACTGGTGGACCGGTATCATGCTCATTCCTAATCTAATTATTTCTCCTTCATGGAACCATGGATGCTTACGTGGCATGGGAATGACAGGAATCACAAACCATCCATTATAACAATGATCCATAATGTAGTTTTTGGCAATGTTTTCAAAGCTGGTTTTTATACCATATTGGGTTGGGCTTATAAATGGTTTAATCGGTTGTTTTGGTTGTATTAACGTGTTCAACTGGATGACTAGTCAACCCTATAATTTCATAAATATACACTTTCAACTAAACAATAACCCAAAACTACATAATTCCATAACGAAAAATGAAATTTTCCAACAAAGCTTTTTTTTATATATAAATAAAACTCTATATTAGGTTTATGACATTGGAGTGTTGAATAAATCAAGTTCATGATTGCTTAAAAGACAAAATTAACTATCATTGTCATCTTGATTAATAAGAAGAATATAACTATATTCATGTCATATAATATAAAATAAGAAGCTTTAGTTACAAGCATAGCCGGCTTTGGCCCAAGCCAGGGAGGCCATCCGGCTTGGGTCCATTTTTATCGAGAGCACAATTTCTTTTATAAAGGTATGTAATCTATTCTCTAACACAAACTCAATTCTTTTTCATGTTTTAGAATTTATGTAATCCATTTACGAGTGAGGGTTATGAATTGGGCGTACTTTTTTTTATTCAGTTGGTTTTGTTCATATCTAATTTGTATTGAGTGTTTTTGTTTTGGGGGTATTTTGATTAATTAGTTGGAGTAGGTTTACTTGACAATGGTTTGTACTTTACAAACTATTTGATATGATGGAAGGTGTTGTGGTGGATTGTGCAGTCAAATGTGTGGACTAAAGGTTATATATGGAGTCAGATTGATGAACTTGAAGAAGATTTGAATGATGCACGATAATATACTATTTTGGATTTAAAGAACACAATTGAAGATGACTTTGTATTTTGTGTTTGGGGTCAAGCGAACCATCGAATAAAGGAAGATTTCGCTTGGTTGTTATGTTCCAAGGAACAACTCACGGGGCAAAAGAGGTAGTCTTAGTTTGGTTATGGGCCCAAGGATGACGTCGTCGTCATTTTAGGAGATTAATTTTTTTTTTTTTTGAAGGCTAATTTCATTAAAACAAAACGACCTGACCCGGAAATCTCTAAGACAGAGAGAACCGAGACACGGAAAGATTACATCATCAGAAACATAAAATTACACCAATTTCTCCAATCGATTGAACCCTCCTTGAATCTACTATTAAACCAAAGAAACACCAAGGATTTCACATCCGCAACCAAATGGGCGATAGACGGATCCAACCCATTAAAAATCTTGTCGTTCCTAGCCTTCCAAATACGCCAACAAACGATAATAATAATACCATACATAGCCTCCCTCTTCTCACCGAATAAGGGAGATTATCCATAATATGAAGCACGTCGTGCAGCGAAAAGACGAAGAACTTCGGGATTCTGCACCATGAAGCAATCGCATCCCATACTCCCGTCCGTAACGCGACAACCGGAAAACATATGGTCCACCGACTCTTCTACTTCACCGCAAAGGCCACAGAAATTATTTTCAACATAAACATTACGATAAGAAGGGCATCTTTGGTTGGAATTCGATTCATACTCGCCCTCCACATAAATATATTACACTTACCCGGAATCCACTTGCACCATTGATAAACCGAATTGTTAACCAGCATTACCATCCCCTTTCAACCAGTTCCGAGCGTCTTTGACGGAATAACCTTCGTCTGTTTCATTCCTCCAAACCCACCGGTCTTCACGATCATATATGGCAACATTAGATAACTCCTGATGGCATTGTATTAGCTCCTGTATCTCCAAATCAAAGCCGGATAATGTTTCCAATTCCAACGAATCGCACGGGCCCCATCAGCATTATAAAAACGATCAGCGACAGTGCATCTCTTGTTCTGATCCAGCCGAAACAATCTTGGATATTTCATCTTCAAAGGTTCGGTAGTGACCATGGGTCAATCCAAAATTTCAACTGAGTTCCATTACCCACCACTCCTCTTATTAAAGACAAAAAACATTTCCCATCCACTTTAAGATTGTATCCAACTTTAACCAGCCTAGACCATGCTCCAGCGAACCGAGAAGTACATTGGATAGTCTCCCATCTTCTTGTGGACCCATGAACAGCATCTATCACTTTCCTCCAAAGCGCATCCTTAGCTGTACGATATCTCCACAACCATTTTAACAACATCGCATAGTTATTATCTTCCAACTTGGATAATCCCAACCTCCATCCTTAACGCTCCTCGTCACCCTATCCCATGCCACCCAATGTATTTTATTTTTATCATCACAACCGTCCCATAAAACCTTTTTATAAGCACTCCAATTTTTTAATCACCGTCACCAGGAGCCTTATACAATGAGAAATAGTATGTTGGAAGACTCTCCAACACTGCCTTGATGAGGATTACCCTACCTGCCATAGAAACGACGCTAGCCTTCCAAGAAGATAAACGTTTCTTGAAAATATCAATAATAGGATCCCAATTGCTTATTCGATTCATATTGGCACCCACCGTGATGCCCAAGTATTTAAAAGGAAAAGTTCCCGGTTTGCAACCCAAGGCATTAGCGAACGCAACAATGTCCTCGGTACTCTTCGCAACCCCAAACAAATTAGATTTGTTTAAGTTTTATTCGGAGCCCCGAGCACATGTGAAAGATACGTAAGATCCGCTTTAACCGCATCAAGATTACATTGAGACCATTCGCCCATAACCAAGGCATCGTCGGCATACAAAAGATGTGACAAAATTGGACCATCACTATTTACTCGAACCCCTTGGAAAAAACCATTACCACAAGAGCCGACCTGATCAGCGAAGACAACCCCTCCATGACTATCAAAAATAAAAACGGAGATATTGGGTCACCTTGTCTAATCCCTTTTTCACAACTAAATTCAAACGTGGGCGAGCATTCACAAGCACGGATGATCTAGCCGAAGAAAGGACTCCCTCTATCCACTTACACCATCTCGCAGGAAAATTCATTTGCTTCATAACCGAGATCAGAAACCCCGGTTAACGTTATCATATGCTTTCTCGAAATCAATCTTTAGCAAAAAAATTCTTTCCCCATTTTTTTTTCCCCAAGAGTAAATCTCGTTGATGATAAGCGGACCGTCTAGAATATACC